>JAADVQ010000048.1:0-55283 GCA_023335835.1 Elongisporangium senticosum | reverse complement strand
CGCGTAGTACTCGGCAGCCATTGGGATCTGGACGCCGTCTTCACTGGCGCGCAGGCGCGTGAGCGGCGCCATGACGATGCGATGGTGCAGTTGGACGGGGTTCTGCTTGCCGCCGAGCGTGAGCGGCGTGAAGAGCTTGGGAAGGGACGCCATGACTTGAGCTCCAGTCTGTTGGTTGAAGAATGGCTGATGCGTGAACTCGGGACTTGTGTCTTTACGTATACACTTGTGTTCACGTATCTGGAGCAGGCCGGGTTCCTGCTGGAACGATCCCATTTGATGGCCCACCCGCCAATGATGCATGTCTTTGCTGTCAAACGTGAGCCTGTATGGGTAACAATGACCCGCTCACTCGGCCCATGCGGGTCCAGATCGTGTCAGTAGTCAACTACGAATGGGTACACTTGCCGAGAGATGTGAATCATGAACAGCTCCACTCTTTGTGCTGCTTCAGTTCGTGTATTCACCCCAAAGCCAGCTCACAGGAGCAAGGTGCAAGCAGTCCCGAGTCGGTTTCAACAGTAGGGAACTGCGGGATTGCTCTCCCAAGCGGCGCCCAAAATCAAAAGATACCAGCGACGCGACTCCTGGCAGACGACCGTCGCTCCTGCTTCCAAGGCGATCAAGTGGAGGAGCGATGTCTGGACTCGCTCTCGCTCATGCAGAGCTGCTCAAGGTCGGGCCGATCTCCAGCCGGCACTCTCTGCGGCTGCTCCCACTGAGCAAGAAGAAGAAGAAGGTAGCCAAGCCAATGGGTGGGCGACTGGCCTTTCAAGCACTAACGCTCTCTGCTCTCTGTCCACAGCAAAAGTTCGTGATTGGAGACGAGTATGGCAGTCTCTCGAGCTTCCAGATGAAGAAAGGCGAGCCCCAGGTGCGTTTCTGCGACTCTCCGCTTCGTTTGTGAGTAGTTGCTCAGCAAAGCGGGTCCTTCCTTGGCATTATAGAGCGTGTACAAGTCCATCACGCTCCCAGGATCAGTCACGAGCATCCACATGGGCTCGAGCAAGGGCACGGAGGACAAGGCGTTCGTCTCGACGGGCCAGAACGTACTGGGCTTCACGAAAAAGGGCAAGGAGTTCTTCAAGTTCCAGAGCAATCTGGCGGACTCGATCAACAAGGTGTCCACGTACGACAACCGACTGTGGACGGCCACGGACTACGTGTGCAATCTGTACGAGAACGGCGCCGACAAGCACTCGTACATGAGCCCCGACCGCATCAACGACATGCTTGTGTTCACGGTCAGCCACGAACAGGACTTCTTCGTGATGCTAGCCTGCCAGGACCGGTTTCTGCGCGTGGTCAAGGACTCGAACGTGGTTGCCAAGAAGTCCGTCGGCTCGCCCGTCACGGCACTCTGCCGCGTGCAGGCCGCCAAGGGAAGCCACCACGCCAGCGGCTCGGCGCAGATCCTCTACGGCACGTCGAACGGCAGTCTCGGACTCGCGATCTTCAACGGCGAGAAGATCAAGATCAAGTGGAAGACGTCCATCGCCGGCAGCGCCATGGATGGTGGCAACATCGATGAGGAGGCCATGATGACCTCGGCCATCAACTCGATCGCGTGCTACGACATCAACAAGGACGACAACCCGGAGATTCTCGTGGCGCGCGACGACGGCCGAGTAGAGGTCTATTCGTTCGAGCACGGTGGCGAGATCGTCAAGCAGTTTGAGCACGTGAGCACCGACAGCGTGCGGTGTCTGCATGGCGGCGTGGTGTCCACGCCCGGCTACGACGAGATCGTGGCGTGCACGTTCTCGGGTCGAGTCATGAGCTTTACGACCGAGCCACTGGACCAGGCCGACTACGAAGACTCGTACGGCCGATCTCGAGGCACGGTCCATCGCGAGACGCGCATCGTGAAGCTGCGCAAGGAGATCGCGGCGCTAGAGGAGAGAGTGACCAAGGAGAAAGAGAGAGCTGTGCGCAACAAAAACAAGGAGTACATGCCTGTGGCCGAGGAGCTGGTGGTCAACAGCAAATTCCAGCTTAACCCGGCGCTCGGCGCGTACGACGTCTCGATCGAGATCCCGGTCAACATCCAGTTCGTGGTGCTGCACTCGGCTGTGCCCATCGATCTGCTGGAGAACGACAGCAACCTGGCGATCGTCAGTCAGACGCCCGTGGACCCGCAGCACAACCCGAATACGCATTTCCTGGCCACGTACCGTTGTCTGGACCCAGCGCACCGACTGGAGTTCAACATCCGCACGATCGAGGGCCAGTTTGGCGACATTGAAGCCACAGTCATTGGCGAGGGCCAGCCGAAGGCAGCCCAAAGCATCAAGTTCTACGTCAAGCCGCTGTCCATGCACCATCGCGTGAGCGACGTGGATCCAGAGGAGGCAAAAGGACCGACCAATACGCTGCAACTCAGTGGCGTGTTCACACTCGTGCAGATGCACGAGTGGGTCTCGCTGTGTCTACCTGAAGTGCCCGGCCGCTTGCAGGACGACGACGTTGTGATGCACTACAAGAACATGTTCCTGGGCAATCTGCTTGTGTGCCGCTACCGGAAGGGAGAGGCGACGTTCTGCTCGCCATCCGTGTCGGTCATCGCTATCCTGAAGGAAGTGATCACTAAGGAAGCCACGGCGCGCAAAGTGACGCTCAATATCGCGCTGGACATCAAGAAAGAGACGATCCCAGTCATGCTCGGGTACTTGCGGCCGCTACTGGACTCTAAGCATGCACTCGCGTCGCAGGTGAAGCTGATCGACGGCATCAAAGAGATGCAGATGCACGAAGAGGACTACGCTGCCTGGATGGCTCCCGAGTACCAGCACATCCTGGGCCAGTCGGAGCGGATCATGGCCGAGTTCAAAGCCAGTCCCAAAGCGTTGCACTATCTGGCTGGCATCTTGACCGACTTGTACGTGGACCTGTGCAAATTCCGCGGCACAAACGCCAAGCAGAACCTATCCAGGCTCTACCAGCTGATCGAGCAGTACCACTTTGACAGTCTGTTGGACTTTTACCTTCGCGAATGAGTATTTGTGTACGATTGCCTCGATAAGATCAATAAACCGTAGGCTGAGCTTCATTTCGTCCAGATCTTCGACTGGATACAGCTTCTCTCTATTTGAACATGTGCGTAGAGACGAACACACATGAACGCGCTGACACGCTTCATAAGACTAAGTCCACATTAATGCTGTTAAACTGCGCTCGTATATGCTCAAACGGAAAGAAAGGCGGGGGAACGGATGAGAGCGATGAGCTGGGTGGGCTGCTTCGAGCTGTCACGGAATTGCAGCGTTGATCACGTTAAGGAGATCGACAAGATCGATAACGATGTTTCCTCATGCACAGACCTTCGAAGGGGGGCAAAGATATGTATTTGAACCGAGCGAGCTTGAGGGCGTGGTGAGGCGGGTATCGTTGCACTTCTGCGGCAAAAACCAGAATGCCTGCTGCCGCCAGCTACACTGAAAGTAGGAGACAAAATCTTGAGGGTCGATCATCAAAGAGATGAATGCCTGAATCATGGCCAAGCTCAAAGCCAGTCCGAAAGTGCTCTACTCATCTGGTTGGCATCTTGACCGACTTGAACGTTGATTTGTGCAAATTCCGCGGCACAAACGCCAATCGAGCAGTATCACCTTGACAGTCTATTGGGCTTTTACCTTCGCGAATGAGTATCTGTATATGATTGATAAGATCCACCATGTTAACGAGGCGAAGGCCGAGCTTCTGTTCTTGGTCTCAGCTCCACCAGAAGCTCACAGAGAAACTGGTCGAGAGCGACTTGACAAAGTGCCAGTGCTTGCGCGGGATGAACAGCATCTCTCCTTCTTGCAGCACGCACTCCAGATACTTGGCCTGCACAAACAGCGGGAACTTGTCACCATCAGGCACTTCCACTTGAACCTGGCTCGTGTTGGACAGCAGACCTTCAACCGGGTACAGCTTGTCACTCTCGTCCTGTGCGTAGAGGCGAAGGTACTTGGCCCCGACGATCTGACAGAGCAGATTGTCCTTTGGGTCGAAATGCAGCGGCGACACAGTACCACCTGGTCCAAACCACGCGTTCAGCGCCAGATCTTCGTCTTCCTCCGCAGTCTCTGCGTCTGAGCGCTGCAGTGTGCAGTAATCAGGTGTGATGATGTCTCGACCAAGCGCTGGGATCTAGGGAGCAACGATCATGAGTCCTGAGTGTGTAGTAGCACTCCTTTGGATACTGATTACCTGCTCGAACAGATCGTGTTGAGCCAAATAGCCAACTGACGAGTCGCTTGCTGCTTGGTTGAGGATATGCGTGTCCAAGAATTCGTTCATGGTCATGAGCTGCTGGCTCCAGTCGTCTGAGAGATAGCTGGATCCAATCTACAGACACAGTCCACGTTATCCGAAGGGACTTTATCACAGCACTGGGCCTCTCGTACCTCAATGGGAACTGTGCGCCAGCCTGCCACGCGTCGAAAGTAATCTAGGTTCTTCCAGGACCGATTCGGATCTTGAAGCCCAACCGCAGGCCACTGGTCCATAGCGTTTGTGATGATCACTGGAGTTCTACACAAGCGATACCAACGGTCAACTTGACTGTCGTAGTGCAGAATGCCTTCATAAAGTGGACGTACTCGCTCTCTAGGATCTCGCTTCGAAACTCCTGGAGCGACAGCGTTGGAACACGCCTGACCGGGAACTTTAAACTGGTTGCTGACTCCTCTTTGGTGTCCGAATTGGCTCGAGCTCTCTGAATAAACGGCCAACGCATTAGTTTAAACGACCGACTGTCTATGAGTATCAAAGACATGGATATCTCACCTTTGCAGGGCGATGGCCAGCGTCCTCAGATGTCTGTTTGCACCACGTATCATCAGATGTACCAATGCGGAATGAACCACGAGCTATTCAATGGAACGCACCTCTGTGATCTGATTCAGCTTCTGCTCCATGGTAGCGATCAGAGCGTGGGTCTGAGGAATGGCGTACGGCCCCGCCATCATCAACGCCTAATAGCAAACCAGCAGTCTCAGTGGCCTCGCACGCTCACGAATTGTGCGGGCTGGTGATTACCATGTCCAGAATGCGCAAGCTGTCCACGTACTGCTCCTGCTTGGACAGATGCAGAGCCTTGAGCACACTGGCGTACGCAAAGGCCTGCCGCCAGATGCGCGCCACGGTCTTCCAGCTGCCGCAGTGCAGGCGCTCCCACACGCGGTCGTACGCCTGGGCGATCATGGCGGCTCGCAACGCGTCGTCTCTACCAGCACGGCTGATCCGCTGCAATAGCGACAGCTCCGCTGCACCACCGGCCGCAACCAGCTCTGGCACGTATTCATTAAGGCATGAATCTCCAGGTGCATTCATCAGCGGCATACCTTGCTCGAACGCATCGCTCCATTGCACTTCCACGTCCATGTTGCTAAGTTCGCATTGTGTATACCTACAAGTGTATACTGTCAATATACCGGTATTGGCCTAAATACCGGTTCAAACCAGTAAAAGAACAGGGTTGGGGTTGAGCTTGGTGGTTCCCAACACCGTGATTACAAAGCGGCCCAGCCTCATCGGCGGACGCGCAAGGGGAAGAGCAACCCCATTGCGGCTGCGCTCACTCACAGATCGCCCTTGAACAGATCACATGCGATCGGCGGCCTCCAGCAGCAGAGCATCACGCGTCCGCGCGCGCGGGGCGAACGTCATGCTCCTGCGCACCTTCGCGGCGCTGTCACAGGCGCGGTTCAAGCACGCGGCGTCGCTCATGACGGCCGCAACGCAGCACCAGCACCAGCCGCCAACGACGCGGCTGTACAGCCCGCCCTCGGAGCACCAGACGATCGTGTCCGATACCTACGAGCAGCTAGTGCAGCGGCTCTACCAGGTGAACCGCTTCACGGCCGTCAAGCTCGGGCTGGAGAACATGCAGCACCTGAACGACGCGTTCGGCGACCCGGCGTCCCGCTTTGAGGTCGTGCACGTTGCCGGCACGAACGGCAAAGGGTCCGTGGCGTTCAAGATCGCCAAGGCGCTCGAGCGCTCGGGCTACCGCACTGGGCTGTTCGTGTCACCGCACGTGAGCTGCTTCCGCGAGCGCGTGCAGGTGAACGGGGAGCTCATCTCGGAGCAGGAAGTGTGCGCGACGCTGTCCGAGATCTTCAACGTGAGCGCGCAGCTGCGGATCCCGGCCACGTTCTTCGAGCTCACGACCATGATGGCGTTACAGCACTTCGCCAAGCAGAACGTGGACTGCGTGGTGCTGGAAGCCGGGTTGGGCGGGCGCCTGGACTCGACCAACATCGTCACGCCGTCGCTCTCGGTCATCACGTCCATCGGCATGGACCACACGCGCATCCTGGGCAACAGCATCCCCGAGATCGCGCGCGAGAAGGCCGGCATCATCAAGCCGCGCGTGCCCGTCGTGATCGGCCCGAACGCGCCGCTGGAGCTCATGCAGGAGCACGCCACCAAGCAGCAGGCGCCGCTGATCCAGGTCCCGCTCAGGGCTTCCTTCGACGAGGACTACAACGCAGAGAACACGGCGATCGCGCGCGAAGCCTGCGTGCAGCTGAACACGCTCTCGCATCGCGGCCGCGCGGCCTCGGAGCTCATGATCGACCTGGACAGCAAGCGCGTGGCCTCGGCACTAGAGTCACGTCCGCCCTGCCGGTTCCAGGTCGTGCACCTCGTGAGGCCAAACTCCAAGGAGCGCAAGGTCTCGGTCGTGCTGGACGTGGCGCACAACCCGCCGGCCATCGAACGGCTCGTGCAACTGCTGCGCAAGCGCTTCCCAAACCACAAGTACCGCTTCGTGTGCGGCTTCTCGGCCGACAAGGACATGGGCCACGTCATGACCACGATCGCGTCGGTCATTGACACGAGCGGCTGCGATGCGGAGGCCAAGGCGCAGCTCGTGCGCTCGCGCATGCATCTCGTCAAGGCCAACCACCCACGTGGCGCGTCGCTGGATGAGATCAACGATGCGCTGACGCGATCCGAAACCGGCCGCGCGTTCGGAACGTTCGAGTCCATCGCGTCCATCAAGGACGGCGTGGACGCGGCGCTGGCGGCCGCGCGCCGCTCCAAGGAAGAAGAGGTGGTCGTGGTCTGCGGGTCCGTGTTCCTCATGGCCGAGGCGCGCCAAGCGCTCGGCTTCAAGGAGCCTATCGACAGCCCCACACTCAACGCCGTGAGCGGCGCACACCTCTCGACCCCCGAGAGCCGACGCCTGGCAGGCAAGGCCTCGTCCTCCTCTTCCTAACTCTATGAAAGTGTGTTTAAAGTATGAACAGAGTAGTCACATTGTATGAGGTTCCTCTGACCATCTTCACTTGGCATTACAGAAGGTGCAATGAGGACGAGACGCTACTGATACGAGTTGATCACGGCCAGTAGGCTGACGAGATCGATGCCGATGTCTTCGCTTTCGTTCCTCGCAAGCACAGCCGGGAGGCTGACGCCGGCGTACAGCGCCCGCAAAGGGAATGTAATCGATCGGTCTGGCCGCGTTCAAATCGGCCCTCTTGTATGCGCAGGCGGCTGTCTTCGCCATCCTCATGGGCGTCAAAGTCCGGACTGCGTTGGAGAAACATGAAGCGTCTCCAAGCGGGACAAATCCGGATCCCAATCGTGACCTGCACGGCGGAGTCTCGGCCCATCTAGATACCAAGCTTGGCCACGAGGTTCGCCCATGAGTCGTTCTGGTGCGAGACCTCCACGATGAGGCTCGGGAGCTCTCCGAATGGAAGCCCGATAGGCCTCAGTGAGAAATCCGGCTCCATCATCGCGTTGCCAATGGTGCAGGTTGGCGACGCTGCGCCCCGAAGCGAGCGGCTGGGACCGACCGTGGCATTCCCGCGCTCGCGAAGCTGTCCCAGAATCCCTTGGACGATCTCGAACGCCGTTCCTCCCAGCACCTCGGTCGAGAATGAGTACACGATCACTCGCCCTGTCGTGTCCGTCAGCGGCTCGTACAGCCAGCGGCGCAGCTCTCCTTCGTGTCGACGCAGCCAACGCTGGTAATCGTCGCGCGAGATGCATTCAAGCACCACAACAGGAAGGCATCCGGAGCCATCGTCGTCATCGTAGTCGCCCTCGTCACAGCGCTGGTCGTAAAGCGCTACCACGCTCTCCACCTCGTTCCGCACGCGCGTGAGATCCATCTCTTGGTCTGTCCATGAGTCTGGCATGAGACAGGACTCTGAGACCTGCGGTGCTGTGCGACACGGCCGCTCCAGACGTGGAAGACAATTCCATCAAGCTTGAAGTCAGCGTTCTCGGAGGTGCAGGTATCTTCCGCGCCTTCCATTGATTGGTTGAAAATGGGTGTACCTATCTTTCTATTCCCTCAGCTGACGGCATACAAACTACAGTACAAATCCGAATGCAGCCTGCTTACGTATTCCTCTCTGCTTTATCATTGGCTGAAAATCCGATTGCGTAGCTGCTCGCGATCCCCTTCTGGCTCGATCTTTCACAACCCAATCGACCCCCTCGAGCCCAAGCCATGGACGCGTACCGAGCCACTGTGAGCGCGAGCAGCGAGGCGCTGCTCGCGGAGCTGCCGCAGCGCGTGGAGCAACTGCATGCGCTAGCCAAGCAGCAGAGCGGCGCGCGCGACCCGACGGCCGTGCACGCGGCCTTCACGCAGACCGCCGCCGGCAGCAAGATCGCGCGCAATGCGCAGGTGCAGGCGCTGGTGCTGACCACGTCCAACGAAATCGAGCGCGCGCTCAGCGCGCTGCAGCTGCTGGCGCAGTGGATCCAGCTCATGGTGCCCAAGGTCGAGGACGGCAACAACTTCGGCGTGGAGGTGCAGAAGTACGCATACGTGCACGTGAAGGAGAGCATCGCGACCTGGCAGAAGGCCTGGGACTCGCTGCCGGATTACGCTGCCCAGCGCGCCGCGACGGTCGAGAAGATCAATGACAAGCTGTCGCAGGAGAAATCCCAGACGACGACCGTGACGGAGGCCAAGGGCGGCAAGGACGGCGACGAGGACAAGTCAATCAAGGCCACCGTGACCAAGGACAGCGTCACGACCTCCGCGCCTGCGGACGACTGGCTCGCGCAGCTCGTGGCGCTGGACGTCAAGTGGTATTTCAACCTCGCGCACTTACTGGAGGGCCTGCGCGACCAGTACGCCATCACGTTCGACGTGATCGAGAAGAACAAGGACAAGATCACTCGCCCGCGCGGCTCGGGCGCCCACGGCGGCTTCAGCATGTTCTGATCCATCTTGGAGTTCACCGGCTGCTCCAGCGCAAGACGAAGGACCGAGTGGTCTTAGCTCTCTTAAGTATCAATTGAATCCTGCATGTGCTTTCGTTAAACGCTCTTGGTGGATGATTGCTTGCGCTCCATGCACCGTCTTGCGGTGGAAGCCTCACGGAAGCGCAGCAGCAGAGCCCTGTAGTCGCTCTCCAGCTGATGCACTTGGCTCTGGAGCTCTTCGTTCTGCTGTTGCTGGTGCTGGAGTTTGGCGTTGGTCGCCTGCACCACACGACGCATCATGGCCAAGCCATTCTGCTGTCGAGTGGTTGTGTGGCTAGCTTCGTCCTCGTCCTGGTTGCTGGATGCTGCAGAAGGCGGCGCCACGACCTGCGCCTTCGGCTGCTGCTTGAGACAAGTCATCGGAGTCACGCGAGCCTGGAGCGAACTGCCTGCGAGCCGTACTTGGGCCAATTTCTGCGCGAGTTCCTGCTTCTCCCGCTGCACGCGCATGAACTGCCGGTCTTTCGCCTGCAGAGCGCGCGTCTGGATGTCGATCTCCCACTGGCGTTTCTCAAGCTCCAGCTGCTGCCACTCGCTCAGCTCCTGCGCATCGAACAGCATGGCGCCCAGTCGTGCGCACTCCTCGCTGTGCATGCTGCATTGCGCGTGGAGCGAGGCCATCGACTGCTCCAATTGTGAGCGAGCGGCGTCCTTCTCTTGTAGCTGCTGCTGCAGAGCTTGCTCGTTGGCTCTGGCCTGGGCCAAATGCTGCTCGTACTCACAGATCTGCATGGCTGACGACGCCAGCTGCGCGTGGGCTACGTCCAAGGACTGATCCTTCTCGCTGAAAATACGATCCAGAGAGTAGAGTCTGGTCTGAAGCTCTTCGATCTGCTGGGTCTTGCCAGCGTTGCTCCGCTGAGCCAACGTCAACGCATGGCGTTGTACGTCCAACTGCGCTTCGTGCGCTCGCACTTGCGCCTCCAACCGCAGGCGTGTCTCCTCGTGGTGCTTCCAGACACCGCCACCATAGCGCACCGACTGCATCGGCTTGCCAAAAGGGGTCTGCTGCAATCAACTTGAAACGCCGTGCCGCCTCAAACAGTCACCACATGCTCAAGCGTCTTCTTCAGCCAAATCGTCTTCCACGTCCTCGTCCTCTTCGTTTGCTTCCTCTCCGATGCTCTCCACGGTCGGTCTGCTGCTCAGTGTCTCCAGCTGCTCGTGCGTCAGGCCAAGCGAGAAGTTGTGCAGACTCACGTGCCGGATCTGCTGCAGTGCGCTCTTGAAGTCCTCGATCCCGTCCGCGTCCGCGTTCATCAGGAACTGCTCTCGCAACTGCTCTTCGAGCGCGATCATGTCGTTCATGGTGGCTGCGCCTTCGTGCGGAGGCTGGGCCAGCGTCTGCTCCACCACGCTCGTGTACCGGTTCGCGTCATGTTCGTGCGTCAGTGAAGGAGCCTGCAGTTGTTGAGCACCACCATCGCCGTCTTCATTGCCGCCTTGTGGGTCTTGAGACTCGCTAATTAAGCTGCTGGCGGTGCCATTCTTCACACTCGAGAGCACGAGACCGAAGCGCTGCATGCGGCGGATGGCCTGCACGGCCTTCTTGAAGGTCTCCTCCTTGGACTTGAGCACCACGATCTGGTCCTCGTTCAGGTTCTGGTACCGACTGATCTCGCGCATGATCTGCCGGTGGCACATCCACGCCGTCTTGGAGTCCACGCGCTTGGACAGGATCTGGGTCAGGAACGCCACGCGGAAGGTGAGCGAGGCCGCGGTCTGCTGGTGCGTGATGCCGCGTAGCACGGCGGCCACGGACTCACGGTCAATTTCCCAGGTCTCCTGCAGAAGATTGAACTGGTAGCTCTCTTCCTCCTCCATGGAGGTTCGCGAGAACACGCCCTCGGTCGACAGCCTCGCCACGTTGCCGCTGCTGTTGCTGCTGGTCATGGTCTTGTCGCTGGTTTTGCTGGACGAGCTCTTGACGGGCGTCGTGCCCAGCACTCTCTCCAGCAGGATGACGTCGATAAAGCGCTCGAACGAGATCCGGCGGGGCTTGATGTGGTCGTGAGCGGCTGTGAAGACGCGCTGCAGAGCCTTCTCGTCCATGGTCGGCGTCAGATGCGAGATCACGGCCGCGAACTCGTCGTACTCGAGGTTCCCGTCGCCATTGAGATCCCCAGCTACGTACACAGCCTCCAGGATCTGCTCGATGCGATTGCGCAACTGCAGCCACTCGTCCACAGCGATCTCCAGCAGCTCGCTTTCCTGGATGAACTCATCGTCTGGCGCACGAGAAGCCTGCGCCTTGATCCGCGCGGTGATGCTGTCCATGGAGCGGAAGTACACGCCAAAGCGCTCCGAGAACGCTTCCTGCAGCGTCGTCAACGCGAACGTCACGCGGATCTTGAACTGCCGAGGCGTGGACTCGATCCGGTGCTTGCTCGTGCCGGAGAACGTGCCAAGCGACCATTTGTCCAGTAAGCTCTGCAGCAGCATTCAACATTTACACTATCAGTCTGCATGAAGATAAGGCAGCAAGACGGGAAGCTCATTACCAGGACGAACTTGTGCTCGTGGAAACCGAGAGCGCTGTATCACAAGGAGCAAAGGATAGAGTTAAGGAACCCAATAGGCCAATAACAGAAGAGTCATAGTCAATGCAGGACATTGGGACGGAAGAGAAGGATATTTGAATGCCCAGAAAGCGCAGACACCTGCAGACACGCTCAGTAAACCTCAGACAGCCAAAGGGGACACGTTAGACTGAAGCAGAAGGGACGTACAGGTTGCACTGGAAGGTCTTCTTGTCGTATTTGCGTAGGGATTGGATGAATTTGAGCAAATGCTGCTGAGCCAGTGCCTTGAGTCCATATCTTTATAACGATAATGCGTCAGTCTACTTTAGGGGCATAGCGCCAGAAGAAAGATGCTGGCTACTCACTTGCGAATGTGCCAGTCATACACAAAGTCGCTGAACTCCATACGCCGGTTTCCATACTGGAGCGATGAGACCATGCTCTCATAATTTTCGCGATACATCTAGACCAAAACGAATGAGAGCCCGTGGCTTCAGCATCAAGCAGCAGCATCTCCAGCGAGAGTAATAGTACCTGGTCGATGACACGCAGCAGAATGGCGACGTTGAAGAGCTTGATCCCTCGAGCCGATTGCTTGTAGCTCGATTGGATATCGCGGCCAGAATACCTGGACGGGTAGACCGAGTCGCTGTCTGCATCTTGGTCTGCATCTTGTTGCTGCTGCTGCTGCTGCTGGAGCTTCATGGCTTTGGCAGCCGCGATCGAGGCGCGGCGAGACTTAGCGTCCTTCACGATCCGCGAGACTTCGTCTGCATCTCCGTCCTTGGCGTCTTCGTCCGCGAGCTCGGCGTCCTCGTCGACTACGCCGGCCCCATCGACCAGCATGCCGTCTCGCCTGTATTTTTTGCGCTCGGAGGACGACATGAGCGGCAGAATGCCCATGGCCAGTTGCTGCTCACGGAGCGTCGTGAACTCATCGCATGCCGATTCAATCATGCCAAACAGATTGTCCAGATCACCACACGTCGTCAGCGCTCGCAGCCGCTTCATGATCATCGTGCGTTTGCCCATATCCTGCATCGAGCTCCGTTGAGTCGTGAAGGAGGAGTCCTCGCAGTCGTCCTGACCCTCAAGTGCGTCCGCGAGCTTCATGACTGCGGCTTGGTCCATCCCATTGGAGTTCGCTGCCAGCGGCGCAAAGTTGCGCACGACCTTGCCGAACTTGCTCAGCACTAACTGCATTGCATCCGTGAGTTCCAATGCGCTGGATCCGCAGGCGTTGGAATCGACGTTTTCGCCTGTGGCGGCAGAGACCGCATTGGCGCAGAACTCGTTGAAGGCCCTGGTCACGCCGTCCATGCGGTGGAACACGGCCGTCGTGACGTCCGGCGGCATCGTTTGCGGCTGGAAGGTGTTGATCGATGTCAGCAGCGCCTGCAGCTGGTCGAACTTCATCATGTACTGCTGGTCTGGCCTCAGGTTTGAGTGCGCATCTGGCCGGTGGATCAGCGGCTGCGTGGCTGCGTGGGCCATCGATCCTCCGTTTGGTGCGTGATGGTGCGGCATCTTGGCTGCATTCTTTGGATCCACGAGCTCCAGCAGCCTCCAGGCCGCATCCACGACCACTGGTGTGGCCGAGGACTTGCTGGTGTCGCTGCCTTTGTACTTGCTTTCTTCCTTGACGAACGCCAGGAGCAGCTGATGCAGTCGCTCCAGCGTCTCCTGTGGTTCCAGAGACGGTGGAGACGCAATATTGCGCTCGCCGTGGCGATGATGCTGGTGTTGGTGCTCACTGTGGCCTCGCTCGTTGGACGGACTGTGTCCTCGCTCCCGATCTCGAATGCGCAGTTTGCGGCCGCTCCGTCGCTTGTTGTCCGCGACCTCATCGCTCAGTTCGTTGTCTCGCTCATCGGCCTCAAAGACGTCGGTGATACCGTTCAAGTGCGCCAGTTGGCTCATTCGCTCGCGCTCCTTCCTGTGCGGACCTGACGCGGCCGTATCGGAGTCGGAATGCGCCAGCTCTGTCTGCGTAGCGTCGTCTTTGGGATCGTCATGGGTCTCTGCGTCCTCAAGAGCGTCGCCCAGCGCTTTGGCCGATCGGCTGGACTTCTTGGCGAACAGATTCCGCAGCTGCGGAGAGCGCTGGAGCAGTTCCCACACTCGGATCAGGTTCTGCGTCGTGCCCCGCTCCAGGAACACACTCAGGATCAGCGCAGCATCGTCTTCGCTTGTTTGACTCGCGATTTGGCAGAAGAAGCCCAGCCGCTCGGTCTTCGGCAGGTCCCAGAAGCGCAGCAGCAGCGTGACGGTCTGGTCCTTGAGCAGACCCAGGTCCTGCATGTGCAGGCTGGGGCTGCTGTTTGCATCGGAGACATTGGCGAGACGAACACGCAGTGTATCGAGCTCTTCCTCCAGCTTCTGACAGTACATGGGCAGCGGCAGCTTCCGTGCTGCTCTGGTCGGAGCGTTGGGTTTCTTGGCTTTGGCTTTCTTGCGAAGGAACGAGTACTGCTGCTGCTCTTCCTCCTCGTCGTCCTCGATGATCGCAGGCTCCGTGTTCGGCAGCTTGTAGAGCGCATTCGCCAGCAGCTTCTGCAGGGATTTGAGCGCGTCCAGGTATCGGAACACGCTCTTGGCATTGACAGTGGACTCGGCCTCCGGAATCACCACCGGCAGATGCGTCACGAGCGTGTCCAGCACGTCCCACATCAGAAGCTGCTGCTCGTCCAGGGCGTCGGCCTTCATGCATTTCCACTGGCGGAAGAACTCTTGCAGCACCACGTCGCCGCGATCGCTCGTGAGCAGCTCAAAGAGCTTGCGGTTGTACAGGAACGGCAGTTGCGGAGCCTGGAGAGACCTGTCCGAGGTTCCGATCGCTCTGTGTTTGGCCTGGGCCTCCACGGCATCGCGAAGGAGCTGGTGGAACTGGAACAGCTCGTTGCGGAAGTTGGCCGCCATGGCTTCATTGCTAACGGAGCACCAGCGCAACGCTCCTCCGGCATTGCCAACGCCTGGAAGAGCCAAGGGCTCCACGAACTTGACCTGTCTGGGGGACGTGCGCGCGCTGGAGAAGTGATGGTGATGAAGTGTCGACTTCTGTGGAGACGTCGGAGCGAACCGAGACGCTCCGCTAGCGATTGTTTGCTGGCTGCCTCGCGTTGACCCGTGCGGTGGGTCCATGGCCGCGTCAATGCGAATGAGGCTGTGGAGCTAGGAATAGATCCAAGCAGTTTGAACTGGGGCATTTGGTGGTGTATTTTTCTGACGTTACTTGATACTAAAGCGAAGGAGAAAGCAGCACTTGAGAAGAGAGAAGAGTGACGCCTCAGTTCACATGCAGAGGATGAGATGAAATGAAGTGGCACACAAGAAAGAGAGCACTGCTGCCTTCCCCCATGGGAAGCTCGCTGCTTAGGCGAACGACGGCGAGCGGAACTTCTGCGCCGCGCGGCTCATGGGGCGCTCCGTGACGGACCAGTTGGCCATGAGGCACTCGTAGTCGCCCTCGAACGTGGCCTGCGTGTGGCCGCCCTTGCGCTTGTAGGCCAGATCGTCGTCGATGGCCACGAAGTCGGTCGAGAAGATGTTCTTCTTGGCCTGCTCCAGCGCGTCGCGGTCCGCGTAGACGCTGACCGAGTACTTGGCCGGGCGGAAGCACCGGATGACGTTCTTGAGCAGCGACTCATAGCTGCGCAGCCGCGCGTTGGTCTCGAAGCTCACGTAGCTGCAGTGGCTCTCGGGCGTGATGTGGATCGTGTAGTACGCGTCGAACAGGATGCCGTTCATCGAGTAGCCGCAGGGATCGAAGGCGAAGTCGTCCAGCACAGCGCCGGGCACGAGATCGCGGATGCCGCTCTCGATGGTCATCTGGCGCGAGGTTACATCACCGGTCTTGAAGAACTGCTTGGCCACGGCCGGGTGCATGTCCTGCATGAGCACGTGCAGCGTGCTCTCGGGCTGCGCGACCTGCTGCGGGATGGACGTCTTCATGTCCTCCGGGTGCTCCTCGGCGTCCCAGACGTAGATGTACCAGTGGTCGTGCGTGAGCGGGCCGAGCACGTGGGCCGATCCGTCCGGGAAGAACGAGTTGAGGAAGCCCACCTCGGTCTGGAACGACGTGTGCGGGTACTTCTGCTCTTCGGGGAACAGGTAGTTCTTGCGCGAGTAGCTGACCCAGGCGATGACCAGGCCGAGCTGCTCGGCGTACTTGATCACGAATGGCAGGCACTTGAGCAGCGTCGTGGTGCCGCACGTCTTCATCACGACCTTGTGCGAATACACGAACATGCTGGACTCGGACAGCACGTAGGCGTCGATGTGCTCGTTGCTGGTCTTGGACAGGATCTCGCACTTGCCGGCGTCCAGCATGGCGTCCAGGTCGGCGCGCGGGACCTCACGGAAGCCGTTGGGGTGGCCCACGCCCGGCACGAAGTCGATCTCGAGGTTCTTCTCGGGGCCCTCGAACGTGTTGGGCAGGACCACGTCCGAGGACTCGGACTGGGTCGAGCTCGTCTCGTCGTCCGGCACGCGCTTGATGGGCTCGGGGAAATTTTCGATCATTTTGAGTTGGTCAAAAAGAGGCGGATGGGATAGAGGCGGATGGCTGGTCTGTTAGGCTGGTTCGTCGCAGGCTCCGATGTAGAAGAACCCCGTGAAGATGTTGGTCTGATCAACAATGTCGTCGCTGCTGTAAAAAGTCGCGGCGACCAAATGCATGAACAAGAGTGTGCGGCCACTTGCGGTCCGACTACTTGCGGGTCAATGGAGTGGGGAAGGAGGAGAGATGAGAGAGCGACACACAAGCGGATTCGTGCGCAATTCAAGTCTTCTTCTTCTTCCTAACGGGCGGACGGCTGCGGATAGCGGGGCGACAACGCGGGCTGGCGGAGCGAGTGACTGGCTGGTGGAGCAAAAGTGTAAAAATGAGTCGCCGCAGGTCGAACGCCGGTCGCACCATCGGCAACTGGGGTTAACTTAAGCGGGAGCGCCACAAGATTATAATTTCGCACCAGCTGAGGTTTTTTTGCCGCCACCAATCAGTTGTGACAGTATACAAATGTCAAGACAGGACTGGATCCGAGCTGGGCCAGCTGGCGCGTGACACCACCACAAAGGGACTCTCTCTAACGATCTTGGATCTTGAATCCGCTCCGCTGTGCGTCCGCTCCGCCGTCATCCGCTCCGCCACCGTCCGCTCCTCAGATCCGCCATCCGTGGGCCATCCATCACCAACACTGGAACAGCGCGCAATCCATGGAATTCGAACGGGCGCTTGTCAAACGCTACCGTAGAGCCGATCCACGTTCAGTGCTGGCCCATTAAAGTTACCATCAATCGTGTCCCATGGAGAGACCAAACAACGGAATTTATCCGGTCACATAACATAGATAGTTACGTAAACTTCTACGTTTGAGCACGAGGCTGTCCGACTTCACCCGACTTGGATGGGACCACGGCCCCCGAAGATCTCAACACAAAAAGGGATGCTGATAGCAGGACCAGTGGAATGCCTGCGTATTCTGTTTCCGCTTGGGTCGACTCTTCGGCGTGGGCTTCGCTGGTTTGGCAGAACGTTTCTCACGACGCTGATGTCTTCAGGATCTTCGGAATCCACGCCACCAGCCACCTGTGTTGAGTCGAACAGGCGCTACTGATCTTTGGTGAGCAGCTGCTCGAATGCAGATAAGAGGCGCACGTGGAAGCGAAGATCATTCTTCTCAATTGGTGTTGGGCATTGCGTTTCTCCCAAAATGGACGAAAGCATGCCGGAGATAGGAATCGATGAGAGAATGGGATCGTCTGGCATAGAATGGAGGATAACAACGAGGGGATCGGATCCGAATGACACAATGTTATCCGATTCGTTCGTAGCTGGAACGGAGAAGAATCTTGAGTCAAACAAATTGGAAAGAGAATTCGGCGCCTATTCATGCAGCTTGCGTATGAGTCCAAACAAGTGATGCCGAATTCTCAACACAATATAGATCGCACCTACGATGGTAGGAGAGTGAGACTTTGCGAAAAAGGATAAAAAAACCTGAACAAATCAGCTGGACCATTAATGTGTTCTGTAACTCTTCAGCATGGGCTTCTCACTATTAGCAGAACGCTTCTCATGACGCGGTCAACTTCAGAAATCCTGGGATCCTCGGAATCTGCGTGACCAGTCGCCTGCGTTAAAATCAGCAGTCGCTCCCTTGTCTTTATTGATCCTTGGGGGTGAAGAGGTCCAGAGGGAAGACAAGGGGCAGCGAAACACGCGTGAAAGAGTGGTATTATTAGTGGTATTATTCTGGGAGGTGAGCTGAATACACTAACATGACAGCTAGCAGAAGATTAGTTCGCTCTTCTGAGTGACGAAAGACAAATGAATGAAAGATCGTAGCAGCGAGTAAAACCCAAAATGCACTCCGATAAGTGGATCGATGCATTTGCGCAGTGTTGAAGGCAGTTATTTCCACGCGTGGACCAGCTACGCTCTTCTCCACTACATGTAATGCACTGCAAACAAGCGAAATGCCTGCATTGAGCCATGCTGGCGGCTCCAATGTCTGGCATTCCCAAGGTGGAAATTCTAGTCGGTGTTGTTGTTTATGACAAGGTTGGTTCACTAGCGAGCTGTTGATGCACTTGAAACAGCTGCAGCGTCTGCATGGCGGGTGTTGCGAATAAAATATCAAAGCAGCGAGTACACTCCGAGGCGAGAAGCCAAACATTGGCATTGGCTTCAAACACACTGCTTCACTTAACTACTATATTGGTGGCGCCGTAGCTCATCTAGCTTGTTCCGTGGATCAAAGAGCAACGGTGAGATGAATCACCAAAACGATGACATAAAATCTCAATGCATATGTGTTGTGTACAAGCCAGCACAATCCATCTAGTATCAGCTGGCTCGGTGTGGGGACTTGAGCCAAGCAAACTGGAAAGTAAAATCGGCACCTATTCGTTGAGCAGGAATGCTAGTATCGGTTCAACAAGCGATGCCAAATGTACGATCAACGCAGCGTACCGTATTGTGTGAGGAAGTTTTGAAAGATATAGCTCACCCAAAAGAGAAGGCGCGATTGAACATCAATCCATTCTGCTCGCAGAACGAACGCTAGCTGCTTGACCACCGAGATACGGAGATTACGCTGCAGAATCCACGCCACCACAAGAAGTGCCGCCAGCTCCAATAGAGCGTAGATGAGCACGTGCTCGATCGTCAGGCTCAATTGATGCGCGTCGAGGTCGCGTATCTGAGAGTAGTATTTTCGGTTAGGAAATGGTACACCGTGAACAAGTAGATGCCTACAGAGCAAGCTGAAGTGAGTATGCAAGAGTACGCACGAGCCAACATTTTTCCCGGCCTTACTGTACAGAGCAGGAATCATCACTTCTGCAAATTGAATAAGTATCAGAAACTCCGTCACATGGAGCAGCTGGAGAATGTCGATAGCCACCATGACTCTGCAATTGTCGCTGAGAGAATCGAGAAACTTTTTGTCGTCTTCGTTGATCGTCCAGGTGAGATTGTGGACATCAAATGTAGCTGCTTTTGGAGCAACTGCGCTTTGGGCACGACGCTGTGGCAGGATTTTGGGTGCTGCATTCTTTGCCAACGTGGCGACGGTAGTGAGTGGTGCCATGCTTGTCGTGGACGTCCGTGCTAATGAATTGGCGGCTGAGCTCGTCCGGTGTTCAGACCGCACACGAATCGAGTTGTGACGCTTCGCCTTCTCGGTTTGCCTCAAAATATATCCAGCGATGTCAAAATAGGTTGATGGAGTCGAAGAGCTCGTAAGTGAGGGCATGCCTTTGCAGCGTCGCTTAATCCTTTGTAGGATACAGTTCACGTCGTAGATAGCTAGAACGGACCGAGATGCATTGATCGCCATCAAAATGGAGGTCGTGGACATCGACGTTGGGCTTTGCATGTAGCACGCCACAAAGAGAGAGTGATAGACTTCAATATTGAAGATCACGACCTCCGGAAGCAGGTCTTCGTGCTTGCTTGACAAGCGGTGGAACACAACCTTGAGAGCCAACTTCATCATCGGCAGAACTACCGTAAACGCCATTCGGGAATACGAATGCAACGCGTAAAACGCCACGTTGTACATCGGATATCCAATACCCATGGTGACTTCAGTGGCCATCATGGCGGTGAAGCAGATGAGATCATAACGTGCGTCTTTGTTGTGCATGATTAAGCGGCCAAACTTGACCCCAAACAGAATCAGATACGACGAAATCCAGGCAGGAGCAGCCAGAACCATAGCAAAGGGGACTGGATATCCAACCGTAAATCCAACCACAATTTGCGTGAGCACACAGCCGGAAGTGATGAACAGAGTGGCAAAAATAGTGAACCCCATCGTCTGTGGAATTTTGTCCACGAAGCGACGACATTGGTCCATCTGAGTCCAAGTCATCACGCCAAGAACGATGAACGACCTAACCCATACGATTGTGCTTGTCTTCATGCCTCCATTTGGGTCGGGAAGCGGAACCGCGTCGACCAACAAGCAAAAAATGAGACATGGAAGTGGTGTTGCCGCTATGATCGCAGCAACGTTCCAATAGTTGACTTCAGCACAATACTGTTTGAGCTCATGCAAACGCTCGACTGAGTATCGCCCCTTGAGCTCGACTTGCGTTGCCCTTGCTGCGCTCACGATTGATTTGAGAGCATTCTTCATGCTCTCGCCCATAGCTGAAAAGAAGAAATGGCGAACAGGTGTCGGTTCTCAAAGTCCAAATGTTGGTGATATCAAATTGACTATCTTGGGAAAAGGTATCTCCAATTCATCTATTTCGGACAGCACCCGAAATAGATGAATTGAAGATACCTTTAGGCACTTTGGTGTCAAAGCCCCCTAAGCGCACACAATTCACGCTCCTTACGACTTATGACAAGTTTCCTTGGTCTGGAGTGTGCAAACCTGACTGGAACACTTGAAGCGCTGGGGTCGGACCCACGGGAGCATCGCAACTTGTGCTAGGATCAAAACACAAGCGCTATCATTTTCTGTTTTCGAAGTGACCAGAGTCGGATTTGCTGACTAAATTTGGATTGCGGTGTGCCGTTTTCATGTTAGATTTCAAAACTATTTCTGTGGAATTCTGATGAACGCCTCATGAGCTTTCCGTTAGTTGAATTGACTTAGAAACATGTTAAAATGAATTGGCCATTTATACTTGAGCTGGAGCATTACTGTCTGCTGCTCAGATGGCAAAAGCATCCATCAGCAGGTGCTTTCTACGCTTGAGCTGGATCGCCTGCTTCAGCTTCTTCATCCAGTGGCACGCAATGCACGATCTCCGTCTTGGCAGCGCTCTTCTGCTCGTCGCTGATGAAGTGCGGATGGTCGCAGAGCACTGGCGTCGAGATCTTGATCGTGTACGCACATGTCTGGGTCTCCTTCACTGCAAGGATGTGGTGGTTCGCACCGCCCTGGCTGCAGTAGAAGAACACCCTGGAAGTGCGTGGTGTCTGCATGTCGAACTCCTTGCAGTACGTGCCGTGGGAATAGTGCTCCAAGTACGCCGGCCGTGAGACGTCGTGCGTCGCGTCGATCTGCTCTGAGACCAATGCGGCACCGCTGGTCTCAAGTGCGCGGTTCTTGTCCTCGTCGTAGTGGCCGAGCGAAAAGTCCACGGTCACGCGGCCATCGCTGTCGCGGTGGTACTGGCGCACGCCCTGGCCGAAGCAGAACTCGTACGTCCACCAGCCTTCGTTGCGCTTGATACAGGTGCGGAGATCTCGCAGGGGGCTCAGCAGCGACGCGACTGTGAACAGCTTGTGGTCCTCCGAGTCCGAGAAGCGCGCATCGCAATAGAGTCGCGAGACGACCAGGAATGCGCTCGGCGTTTTGGCTTGGCCTTGCTCTTGTGCGGTCTGAGGTTTCCATTGCACGGCTGCAACTGTGTCGTCGAAGGCCTTGGCGCTGCACATGAACTGCACCAAGATCTCGTCATCTGGCGTGGGGAACACCTGCGTGAACAGTGGCTTCTTGTGATGCTGAACGCGCTCTCTGGTCTCTGCGTCCTCAAACTCCGTGAACTTAACAGCTGGCTGACTGCGCTCGGTTGAAAATGCACCCAGTTCCACGACGTCGTGTCTGCGTAGCTCTTCGCTTGGGGGTTCTTCCTCCTCCATCTTCTCCATGATCTCTCCGTCTACGTCCACGGCGCGGGTCTCGGTGTAAGCCCCAGAAGCCTCCAGCAGACTCACCTTGCGCACGAGAATGCCCGGACAGAGCTCGTAGACCCAGTGCTCCTCCGTGTCCACATACTGCAGGCACTTGGGCCGGATCTTCTTGGACGCCGCGCGGCCGAACGAGACTAGCGCCACCTCGTCCTTCTGCTTGCCAGGCTGCTTGCTAGGCTCTTTATCCTCTTGATCTGCAGCGATCGGTGTCGGTGCTGGCGGCAGGAAGCACGTGAACCGCTGGCCAGACTCGGTGGTCATCACGTGCGTACGCGCCGTGTCCGAAGGCGGCGGGACGAAATTCTCTGCCGTCGAGTGGATCTGCACAACATACGAGGCATCGCCAAACGCAGCATCCGCTGCCGCAGCTGCTGTTTGTGCTCGAATCGTCGTGGGAGCCAGGCACGCTGCGCTACAAGCCGCTAAAGCCAGCACGCGGGTGCTCCACATTGCCACCATGAGCCACTGCCACGTCGAAAGTGCGAACCTTGCCATCCAACATGCCAAAACCGTACTTAAATACTAAGTGCGGTTGACGCCGGTCATGTGTGTCAAGTCAACAGCCATCGAACCTAAGACTCAGAACGGCCGAAGAGCTCATCATCATGCTCCCAATGACGGCGATCAGCACCGCAGTAGCAGGCTCCGTGTGCGCTGCCACTCTAGTGGCTGCTGCACTATACCCGTCTCTGCATCAGCGGTGGTCGGCTCCCGCGGGTGCGTTCTCCGATATTCCGCTCTACACGCACTTGTCCTTCGATCTGCGCAGCCGCTTGCAGCGCTACGTGCTCTGGGTCGGTGGTGTGTCGAGCCAGCTGGAGCAACTTCCGGACGTGGCAGCGCTGGCGCCCAATGTGATCCGCATCCTGGGCGGGAACCCGAGCCGGATGACGCTGCGTGGCACCAACACCTACCTCATCGGCGCTGGGTCCAGCCGCATCCTGATCGACGCCAGCGACGGCAATGCTGGTTACGTCGAGACGCTGCTGCGTGTGTGCGCTGAGCATAACGTGACGGAGATCTCAGACGTCCTGCTCACGCACGGCCATTACGACCACATGGGCGGCATCATGCGCGTCAAGCAGGCGTTCCCCAATGTGTGTGTGTGGAAGCACCTGCCGCCCAATGGCGACGACCGCAGGCTGCGCGTCAACAACGACGAGAGCCGTCGCCTGGGCATCAGGCACCTGGAAGACGGAGCTGCGATTCAAGTCCAAGCATCTGGGGCTTCTTCTGCGCAGATCCGTGCGGTGTTCACGCCCGGCCACTACGACGACCACATGTGCTTTTTACTGGAAGAAGGCGAACGCTGCGCGTTGTTCTCGGGCGACTGCATTCTGGGCGAAGGCAGCTGCGTCTTTGACTCGCTGCACAAGCTCATGAAGTCGCTGGTGCTGCTGCGTGCGGCCAAGCCGACTGTCATCTTCCCTGGGCACGGACCAGTCGTGCACCAGGCGGTGGCCAAGATTGACGAGTACATGGCGCACCGCCAGCAGCGAGAGGACGAAATCCTGCAAGTTCTGGAGCAGGCTGCTGCTGCAAGTGGCGGCCGTGAGAACGACGCCAGCCTTTCGGCGGCGGAGATCGTACAGCGCATCTATGAAAAGCTGCCGTATTTGCTGCAGCTGGCAGCGCGCAAGGCTGTGGACAAGCACCTGCACAAGCTCATGCTGGAGAAGCGCGTTGAGCAGCAGACCAACGCTACATGGACGACTGCGGCGACCTATCGCCTGGCGCAGATCAATGCCAAGAAACTTCAATAAGCTAAGACACTCAGATTCATTCTGTCCTTACGGCATCTCCACGCAACAACGTACAGAGGGGGCTGGCTGGCTGCTTCCTGCCTACTAATACTCGGGGTAACCATTATGCATTTGCTTGGCTGCGCGTTCGTTGTCGATCAGCTGCCGCTGGGCCTGCTCGGCCATGATGTTCATCTTGATCATTTGCTGCATCATGCCGTCCGTTGTGTCATAATTGGCTGCGCGGTTCGAGCGAGGAGGTTCATAACCGTACGCGTCCGGGCGAGACTGAGGCTTGGTGATCATGTGGCGATCAAGTGGCCCTCGGATACTAGACAGATCTGTGAATGATTCGTCGTCGTCGCGACTGCCACCACTTGCTGTGGAGACCGTCATTGATCGATCCGAGGAGAACGAGGCGTGCTGGCCGCTCATCTTGTGGTTGGAGTAGTAGTGACGACGCTTGGATGCATTGGACGCAGCAGACGAAGGCACCATGGCCATATTACCGTTGCCGCCGCCGCTACGGACGGATCCTGACGAAGGCGTGCGGTTGGATCGCGGGTACATCTCCATGCCACGACTGACCTTGCGCTCGAGCTGAGGCATCTGGTCTGCACCATACGGAGGAAGCACATTGATATCCGAATGCAGCACAGCAGATGCTGGAATTGGCGGAGGCGGCCGAGCGTTGGAGTGGTGGCGGTGCGATCGGTGGCTGCTGCTGCCTCCACTGCTCACAGACTCCGCCTTGGAGCGCAGTTCGGGGCCCATGATGCCGTTGTTCCGTGTTAGCAGGTCATTCGTGTCTGTGCTCATGGTCGTGCCGCATTCCGAAGGTTGGTATCCTCCGCTGTATTGACTTTGGGTATCGGCTAAAGTAAACAATACAAAGATGCGTCAGTGTCCGGCAGTTCAAATGTACGTGGACAAAATTTCTTGTACGTACATGATGAGGCCGCAGCGTACATACAAATGTCGTGTACACTTTGAGGGTCACGCAGGTTCACTTCATGAATCAACAGGACGCACTTCTTGCAAAAGTTGGCCTTCTCTGTCTGGCGGAAATCAGCCTGGGAGCTAAGCACCCGCTTCTTGACGATGCATTTGGAGCAGGTCGTGCGGTGGCACACACCACACATCTTCTCGGACGACAGCATGCTTGATGACTTTTCGTGGCAAATGTCACACTTTCCGCGAGCACTGTAAACACGAGCGTAAGAAATAATGTTCGGACAGCAGTGAAAAATGTACGAACACTTACTTTCTCCGACGCGTTGTGGCCATAGAGGCGCGGACAAGAGCAGTGGCCACGACAGCGTGGGTGCAGTTCATGGAGTTATCGATACGGAACCAAAGCTCAGCGCACTTGATATCGGTGATCCACTCCGGAGCATTGCCACCTGCTTCGTTCTTGCCGCGCATAAATACTTTGACACCGCCGCGCTTGTTCTGCTTGTACAGGTAGCAGACGGAGATCTTGGCGCGGTAGACGTTGTGAAACGGAGGGCACGTCGGGATGTCAACGGACTCAGTGAGCGTGTAGCCGATCTCCTTGCCGTTGTGGTCGCGCGTGAGGCCAGTCTTCTCGAAACAGCACACATCACGACGGCTGACGAGTCCCTTGGCAGCTGGAGTCATGGTCATCCACTTGAATCCAGCGAATGCAAACGCGTTCAGAGGCGACCGGTGTTCGATCACATGTAACACAGCACAGTCCACGAGATCCTCTCGGTAGACAGCGTTAATACGGCGGAAATCATCCGTCGTGTCGGCATATCGACCGACAATAACTTCATCCAGCGACCCATCGACAAACCCCGTGGTGATGTACTTGTAGTCGTCCTCCTCTTCGCCCTTGCGCTGGCGGTAGACGGTGAGCTGGTTCTTCTGCTTGAGCAGCTTCCATTTGCGCTCGCGCGTCTCCTCGCTCTCGCGCGAGTATCGCTCGTACGCGTCTAACGTCTGCTGCAGTAGCTGGTCGCCCCAGGACAGGAACGCTTCGCTCTCTTCATTCGTGAGATGGAGCGGCGGGAAGTAATCGGCCGATAGCGGGAATAGATTGTTGGCCATTGCGCTCTAGGATGTCCGATGTACGCTGTGCGAAGGGGAATGGATGGACGAAATAGTCAGCCTTGACGCGAGTCCGAGAGCGAGCGGCTGAAATGGCGAAGTGAGCGGTGCGGTCCCTCTCCTCCACTCTCCCCAGCACCCTCCAGGAGGCCAACGCGATTCAACCCTTACGCACTAGTGGTACGAGAGAAGAGCCACTCTTATGGTTGTTTTCTGTCCGATCCCAATCACATGGAACAAACGCCATCATGATGGACCAGAAACGAGGCGTGCTGAACGAGCCGAAAACGGAGTTGTGAAACGGTTCATACAATACTGTACTCCACATAATCAGCTGAGAATCATGAACGATGGTGGAGAGTTATGCTATTCAGTACACCACTCAGATTTGTCCGCGTACAAATTGTACGCGTGCAGGCAGATTGGGTAAACGGTCTGGGTTCAAGCTGAAAGGATTCTTCCAGCCGTAAACAATCGACACCATATGGCCCGATGGCTGGTTCTCATGAACAATCGACAACACAGAAATAGAGCGAAGCGCTGCAATAGAGTCACCTCGTTTATCCCGTTCTGAACCGAAGTAACCCTGACGTGTCCACTGGCGAGCCCAAACTCTACGTGTCCAATGTCCAATTTGAGCAGCGACGTCGGCTTCAATGAAAAACACAATCGACGGTTGTCGGGTCAGCCATTACAACTCACAAACGCGCCTTAGAATCGTCGAGCCACTTGCATCGTTTGGTGCGGTCAGGGCATCAAAACAGTGGGATGAAGAGGTGGGGCGGGACGCGCTGGCTGTTTCGAGCCGTCACTCACTATGCATGTAAAAGACTGGCGGAAAGGAGGGGCGTCCCAACGACACAAACATTCGAAAAACAGAGCGCCAGTATAAATCCTGTTTTGATACAAACGCCCATACAATAAAGTATACGGGTGTCAGCATCTTGCGTTTTTCTCAGTGCCTCGAACTGGGTGATCGTTCCCTATCCCAGCGACACGTGAAACACAAGCTCGACTGCTCTTGCGCAGCCAGCACCTGGGCCTTGTTTCGCCATTGGATTGGGCTGCTTGGAAGCCACTGCCGTGGATTCTGCACAGATAAGATCCGATTTGTCCCGGCGCTGATCACGAACATATTAAAATCCCTAGACGCTGTATACGTGTACACTCAAAACGGGTGCACCCATTACCTTCCCGCACAAGCGAAGGCTCAGATGAGCAGGAGCGCAATAACAAGAGGTGCAGGAATTTGACGTGCAAGTCAATCGTTCTTCATCCACTATTGCTAAACATTGTACCTTGTTTACGCCAGATAACTATGCAACTGTTTAACAAACATGAACGGACATTGTGCCCTATCAGCTGCGCTTTGGGACCTTGGGCGGTATCTGATGAGTACCCTTTCGTCTGAGCCGGAAGATCATGTGCCTCCCCATCGCACAACTTGTTTAGATTGTGCGGTTGCAGACGAGGGCCACGCCGTTGAGTGTGTAATGATCGGCTGGGCGTTCACACGGAAGCTCGATGGCTAGCACGAAGTTGGTGGAAATGCCCGTGGTGGACAGCGCGCCCTTGCGTGCCGGAGTCTTGTAGACTGGACACAGATATCTGTGCTTGTCGTCGGGTACCGCCTGGGGTTCTGAGACGGGTATCCGATCGGCAGGCACCAATAAAGACGAGGTTGTCGATGAGCCCAAGCCTGCGCCTGAAAGCGGTGCCACCGACCTGAGATTAGGCCGGAATCCTGGTGCGACTGTGGCTGTCAAACAAGCTGAAGAAGCTGAACTCGAAGCGTTGGTATTTGCCGCTGGAGCTGGCGCAGTAATGGCGCGCGGTTGCACGTGGATGATGGGCATGTAATGATGCATAACGCCGGGCCGCGCGTCACAGAGCCATTGATGCTCGTCGTCCCATTGCGCGCCTTCAAGGAACATGCCCGAAATGTATGCCCCATCAATCGTCTTCGCGTCATCGTCGTCATCGTCATTGTCGTTTTCACCACGATCTTCCTCCGCGCTTTTACTCGCCAACACCTGATCGTCGACGACGATGAAGTCAAAATCCAGGTGGTGGATGGGGATCGCGTATTTCCGCGCGTGGCGCTGCAGAATAGCAGTGAAAAAGCCCTGTGGAAACGAGAACACGGAGAGCGGGAAAATGAGGTCGCGAGGCACGCCATGGGCTTGCCATTCCAAGAGAAACTCGGTGCGGAATAGCAGGTGGTGCATCCAATGTACCAGTGATTGTGACGAGGAGGAAGTGGAGCTAGTCTCAAGAAAGCCGGCGCCATCTTGCTTGCGCCAATCTGGTGGCACTTGATGCATGTACAAGCTGCGTAGCACTTGCTCGAGCGTCTGTGACATGGCCACAAGCCCCTGAATAGCTTGCTGGATATCTACAAGACTGGCACGAACGTGCTGCACGAGCTCGTTGCATTTGGATAATTCCTGGTGCAGCACAACTGTGAACGGATCTACGGCATCTGTCGTGGTTGGCGTACGATGCACAGACACTGTAATATCGCGCTGGATTATCGGCAGCTTTAGAAGCATGTCATCCACGACCCCCAGCACAGCTTGCTCCATTCGCTCGGGTGCATTGTTGCTAGCGCTTCGAGCTGATCCGCGGCGTAGATACGTTATTTCAGCTCCCGTTGCAGGCTCTTCGCTGGAGCTTGCATTCTCACTGGGATGATATGGCTGCAACAGCAGTATACTGGAAACGAGACGCTGGCATTCCTGCTTTTGGTAAAACAAGTACGCGTTTGGATGCATGCCAAACACGCATGGCTCATCCATAGCTGATGATGGCAACTCGTCAATATAGCGGTTCATGCTGGCAAGAGATTCAAATTCTGGTGCAGTAAAGTGAGAATCCGTGGGCGCAAAGAGAGACGTCGTGCTTGCTCGTTTGATGTATTCCAGCATGAGCGGGTTCTGCGAATTCCGAGACCGCAAACCCAAGGTGGAGGGCACACTCAATGCTCCAGACGAGCAAAAGCGGTGTAAATTCGCCATGAGGCATCGACGATCGAACTCATCCGTCACACGACCACCATAGTAAATCTCGCCCGTGAGGAAGTGCAATGCATCCCACGGAACCCCTGAATGGGCACTGTGGTGACTCTCTTCTCCGGTTTCTGCCCACATATCATTGTCATTGTCGTCATGTTCAGCATCCGCACGACTGGGAGACCCAATGCTGCTAGTCTCGTCGTTGATCTTCTGGTTACTTGCGGCGGTATCGTACAGCAGTCGCCGAAGCAACACAACGACGCTTAAAAAGTCAGCGTCGCTAAAATCGTACTTTAAATTCCATCCAAGCGTGCCAAATTTTGTCCGTTCCTGCAGAGTGGCGTGGAACATGCTCAAGCCAAACACCAATCGGCGCTCGACATGATTTATTTGCGCGCTGCCTAGGTCATGATACTTGCCGCTATCCTCTGATAGCTCTTGGCTGCGCTCTAGCAGTGCCATGGATTGTTGTAGATTTGCTTTTACTCCCTTGGGTGGCTCGCAAATCACCTTAACACTATTTTGCAGAATACTGATGGGGAAATAATCTGCTGGAAACGACGCCAGGAAAAGGCGGAAGTCGCTATGAATTTCGCTCTTCTTCTCCTCCTTCATACTCGCCAGTAGCTGTTGGAATCTCGGCAACCATGACTTTGCCAGGTGCACGTTCTGCAGTACGAGCCAGTGGCCTTCCTGCATGCATGACTCCATCATTGCTTCTGCAACAGGACCCTGACCTTGACCAAGCGAGATCAGGCGGTACTTCTGCTCATAGAATCCCTGCTCGCGGGCAAAACGTGATAGCAAGCTTATCGGATCAGCTCCCGTTGACAGAATGAACAAACACGGTGTCACAGAATCCATGTCACGGTAGATGTCAGATATATCAAAAGTCTCTGTTGCCACAAATCGCTCACCAAGAGTATCTCGAACAAACAGTTTCACCGAACGAGAAAAGTCCTCCTCTCGGAGCCATCGTACCAGCACCAGCTTGTGAAACTCGGATATTTTATCGTCCCAGTCTCGTGGAAGACTCGATTCATAAGGATTCACACTCGCAGCCCAACTAACCCACCCCCCAGGATCTGAGCGATAATCACTCACCACGTCAGCAAATACAGGAGATTTGTTGGCAAGGCTCAGCAGTGCGTCGGTCACATCTGGACCATTCTGCTCACTTGGAATCAATTTACTGTCTCGCCGTGCTTCATGAGCCTGTTCACCTTCATCCAAATTGAGCGTCGATCGATCCAGCAGCGCGATATCCTCACTGCTCAAATACCCCAGTGTGAGCATAATTCTCAAACTGATAGTGAGCGATAAAAGCATTTTGTGAGCTTCGAAAAGACCACGGCAGATATTTTGGTACACAACTAGCGTCAGATGGGCTTGTAAATTCTCGAGCCGACCGACTAGATCGGAACACGCCGGTGCCTGATCCAGACTTAAGTTGAACAAACGAGCGAAATACTCCAGCGAATATTGATACATTGGAGCTAAATCCGAGAGATCTGCAATCACGAAGAAGAGCAGAGCTCCACGAGCTGCGACAACGTGATACTGATTTCGTATCTCAAGCACATCGAGCTTCGTTTTCTCTGACTCCTGTAATCGTTCAGTGACCACATTAGCCGTATCTTTCGATGTCTTTAACGCCTCAATGAGCTCAATATCATCCAAGATATTGCCCTTGCAATTGGATAAAAGACTTAAAATCCTGATTTCGAGCTCGAAGAGTAATTTCTGATCTTGAGAAATGCTGGTGAGTAGTTTGTGCCTGCGCTCTTCAACCTCTTCTCGTTCCTTATGAACCACATTACCAAGAAGCTGGTCCTCAAGACCTTCCCAAGTGACAATGAAATTAATGACGTTGACGCGAATAAACACATCAGGTGAGAATCGTGGGTTAGTTAACTTTGTGGTCATGTACAAGCGAAAGTTCCCATTGTTCACAATCACTTCACGCTCCCCAAGTCTCACCGTTATTCCTCCAGGATTTGTGGCGAGACTCATACTTGTTCTCTGGAGAATCGGCTCTAGTGAAGGAATAAGGGTGTCGCCGAGATCTTCAATGAGAAGTGGCTTTCCACGACGCAAGCAATCCTCAAGAATTTGTAAGAAAGATTTATCATCGCCTTTCACGATTTCCAACCGATTCGAAGATTCAAGGCGTTTGATCCATTGGTTTGCTTGTTGTTGCGGATCAATCATTAATGGCCATCGTTGATTACCTTTCATGATGCACACCGCATTCTCCGTAGAAATAGCATCGCTCGGGAGGCCGAGTAGTTGCCATTCACGCAATTCCATAGAATCCCCGTATGAATCTGGCAATGTAAAAGGCTGTGTCACTTCGATTTGAGAAGTCACTAGAGTGACCCAATCTCGAAGCAGTTTTCCACGAGTGACTCCATCAAATGGGCCCAAGTATGAGATGGATGCAGCAGCAAGAAATGAGTTGCCGATGATTGCCTTCGCTTCACTTTTCAGCTGAAGAATACTGTTTTTCCAGCGCACTCGCTCTTCTTCCAGCCCAACGGTTAGCTTTTCCGCTCGATTCAGACGTGCCTGCGTCAGCTCTGATTCGTCGATAAGACGTTGTTTCTCTGCCACTGTGTCATCACATTGCTGTCTCAGTATACGGACTTTGTCCATAACATTGAACAATTCCTGCTGTTTCGCTTCGAGTTTCGAGTTAGCTTCAGCAAGGATCGTATTCATTGCAGCGAGGCGTTGCCGCTTTGGAGCAACTTCTTTGAAAACTCGTGCGTAAGTGTCAACAGCGTGAACCCACATACAAAGAGACATAGCTGCTCGAGAAACTTTTCGAACTTCATCCACCGCAAATTCTGGATTACTGATGTACTTCTGAACCCGCTTGAGGATAGTTGGGTTAATATTGTCCTTGTCATAATCCTTAAGATCGGTCATGAACGTACTTTTTGACAAAACACGTTTACTGGTATCCCAATCCGGTTTCTCACCAAGCATGACACATACAGCCTCCATCACGACTTGCACAGCCCGAGGAGGTTTAATGAAGGCTCGGACTTCAACGATATCTTTTTTGTCCAGCGAATCCAGCGCTGAGACAGCAGCATTTAAAGCCGGCAGAGCTTGGTCCAAATCCAATTTTGCGTCAGCTTGGCATGCAGCGACTTCCTGCTGTTGGTTCTTCACTTGTGCTTCATCTAACGCAACCCGTTGTGCAACACGACCAGCTTCTGCTTGGTCAATACCAACCTGATGAAGTAGTTTTTCTGCTTCCTTGGTCTTTTGGATTAGAACAGGTTGTAGTGCAACCAACTCATCCTGTAACGTAGTCACCAAAGCATTCGTATCCTCTAATTTTACAACACCCGATGAAAGACGTTGAAGCTTTTGGTCCATGGCCTCTTTTTTCTCTTTGAAAATCCGAGCATAAAGTGCAATCAAGTCCAGGTAATGCTGAGGGGTAACATATACTTTGCGCTTCGTTTGAGCGAAAAAATATGGTAACTGGTGAACGATTGTTTGGTGCACCTCCACACACACCATTTTCAGCGTATGCTTGATAAATGCGCTATTCATGGAAGCGTTGTCGTCAGAACCCTGAGATAAGAAGCGATCTGCAACATACTGGAGTGCATGTTTTGGCCATTCATCAAAATAATCAATAGTTGTACAATTGATTAACGATGGGAACTGGCGGACGCGAACTCGGAATTCGTTACCGACAGGAGATAGGCAAAGAACAATGTGCATGCACTTTTGCAGCTGCATACGAAAATATTCGTCGCAGTCTTTCCTCGAATACTCCACATTATTCCCTCCTGAGTTTAATTTCCGAGTTGTTGAGTGTGAGACTCTTTTCGAGCCGAGGAGGGTGCGTACATCGCCAAGTATTTTCTCCTGCTCTTCCAACGTAAATAGTTTTGGAACTTCTCCGCCATTCAGAAGCGTGTTGATATCTTCCAAATATACATCTGAGATCTGGGACTCATTTAATAACAACATTGTGGGCTGAATATTGCGTCTACTTGATGATGCACCACTCAAACCTGGTCGATCTGAGCTCTCATTTCGCAGAGGATTTCTTCCAAGCACGGTGTAGGCCATCATGCATTTTAAATCTTCTCGAAAATCCGTGACTCCACTGTTATTCTTTGCACTCAATTCGACACAACGATATCCATTCATGAAAGCAGCAAGCTTGGCCAAGGAGCGTTTACCAGAGCCCCCCATACCAAGAAGAAGGCCATGACCACGAGGCTGCATCAGTATGCGTGAGATGGCAGCTACGTGAATCATTGCATCTTTAAAAAAGACAAGTTGCAGTGGCGTCGAAGTTCCAATCGTTGCATTATAACGCATCATAAACTTGTCAAGTCGCTGCTCAAAGAAATCCATATCCGTGACTTCTTCGTAAAATACTGATTCAGAGCCATCAATTGCATCCATCGGGTCGACTCGCTCCAATTCATCATTCAAGGCGAAAATAATTGGATTGCATTTTGAATTTGCACTGTCACCCAAACTACTAGTTCGGCTGGTTTGTTCAGCATCATATACGTGTTGTAATGACCAATTCAAACCCAAGGATCCGGTTGCAAGTGATAAAAGCTGCTCGGAAAACCATTTGCGGTCTTTCTCATCCATTAATCGATCTCTAAAAACGCGAATTCCTTCATGGGCCCAGAGCTTTGCGACTAAATCAACAGTTAACGATGTAGCCTTTCGTGTACCCATCACGATTCCTTGCATTATTCTTGCCACATCGCGCAAATTAAATAAATAATGACATTTTGACGGAGTTGGAAGGAGCTCACGCGCGACAATAGTGAATAATTCGCATGTTGAAGTAGCAAGCTGCAATATCATGTCTTTTACATTCTTGGTAAATCCTCCAGAGCAGGCAATGTGAGCAGTCAAAATAGTATGATAAATCGTCTTCATGGAGGTCTCGTCGTTGCTAGGCATACAAAACACGCTGCCAAAGTGGCGAATAAATCTTGGATTTAATGGATGACGGCCGCCACCAGGAAGACCGCCAGCAACGATCAATACAGTGTCCACGATATCTTTCCAAAAGAACTTCTCCCGATCATACAGTCCTTTGAACTCCAAATACTGACGCAGTAATTCAATCGGTGGTTGTGCGCCATGACTCTCAACGTTTGGTAAATTCACGTCATCAATGAAAATGGCAGCTAGTAACTTATTCACTGGAGGTCCCAACATGGTCCTACGTTTCTTCGTTAAATGACTTTCTAAGCTCAATTGTGTTACCAAACTTGAAGTCTGCGCAGAGAAATGAAGTACAATTGGAAATACATCGCCAGACCCTGAGCCAGCTGACACACCAGTACACGTATGATCTGCGTGTTTTCGAAGCAAATGATGCATCAGCACCGATTTTCCAGAGCCTGTGGCACCGGTGAGAAAAACCGGTTTTTTCGCTTCGATAGCAAGCAATTCAGTCAAGAACGTATACTTGACGATATCCATCGTGGGCACTAATACTTGAAACAATGGCATATCTAAAGTGTATTCCATCGCAAGCTGATGTGGTAGATTCTCCCAAGGAGAAAAGCTCAGATGATTAAAGTCGATAAAAAAATCTTGGATGTTGTTCATTACTTGCGAGACTCCTAAAGGAGTTGAAATTTTGCCGTTGATAGCCAACAAATCACTGGCAAAAAAATTCTCGTGCGTATGGATGAGCTGGTAAACAAATTCTTGAAAAGAAGGCTTCCACTTATCCATATAAATGTTTCCTCCAAAGGACCACGTGAAACTGAATACAAAAATCAGATCGAGACATCGAAATTGCTGCTCCTCAATTGCAGATGTTGTGTTTGAATTTGCGTTAGCTGAGGTCACTCCAAACAGATCAGGGTTGGCCCGGAGCATTAACAAACTCTTGAAGAGATGACAAATAGTGGACACAAACGTAAACGAGCTGGTTTGAATTGGAACGTAGCATTTGGATGTCACAGCGGACATTGATGATGATTTCATAAACGCAAATCCTGACTCGACAAACAAATCGAAATACTTTAGAATGCGTGCTTTGTGTCTGCTCGTCAATCGCACACCTTTGGAAATTTGATTTTTCTGTGAAGTCAATTTTTGGGTTGGACTTGAAAGAGAGGATTGAAGGACCAACGAGGCCACCCATGTTTCGACGTACGAACGCCAGCCGAGGTTGCTGGGGTCGTAGTATATCACACCAAGACGACTGACTGTGGCAGGAGACGCAGCCGCAGTGTCGAGGACTTCAAAAAGTAGCTGAATTCTTGGCAGTAGTTTAATGCGTTCACCATTGGCTAGACACAAAGTCATGTTGTCATCCAACACGGTGTTCATACTTTCAATCCAAAGTACATCAATCGGACCGTCAAACGTTATCCAATAAAACGAGCCACTATCGGAAATACCTGTAGAGCGATGTTTCAGCATGTATTCCATCTTTTCCATGATGCAGGATCTCAGTATACTAGACGCAAGTCCATCCGTCCATTCACGAGTCACTGGATGGAAGAAGCCATACAGTTCTCCCATTGAAATGCATTTTGGGTTGATTGTGAACGAATTCACATGCTGAAAACGAGCCGTGTCGGGATGCGCCTTGACATCTCTTAGCGCTGTCAGAGATTGTTTGAGAATGTGCATCGCAGTACTCTTCCCACTTCCACTCGCACCTGTCTGAACAACACCAACACGAATATTTAACGTGTCGAATAACTCAAGAATTTTCTTCTTCCATCGCTCAGATTGCTGTAATCCATGCATTTTCAGCTGTTGATCGATCTCGTCAGAAAGTGCTGATACCCATGTTGATGCCATCCCAGCACGGATTGCCTTTTGATCGTGTACATTTGTCGAAGAAATTGTTTCAGGAAATAGATCTCTCAAAATTCCATAAAATAGTTGAATATCCTCGTCAATGAACTTTGGGATGTTCGAGTCGATCATTGCGTTAATCAAAATCATATTTTCGTCATGACTTGATAGAACCGAGGTCGGTGATATCGAATTCACACGTTTAATTGTGCCGGCTATCAAAAGCACAGACTTCACTGCTCGCATGCCAAAATCATAGTGAGGCTGTTGCGAAAGCTGTTCACTGCACAACTTGTAAAGTTTGGTAACTTTCTTTGATAGTGGCTTCGCATGTTGAAATCCTTCAGCAAACAGTAAAATCTCCGCAATCAAGGCATAATCAGGCACCATCATCGCAACGGGTCTGAAGCACATTTTTAGGTTATCGGGCAAAACAGTTCGTCCAGCATAGCCAGGATTCATAGTGATAATAATATGATGGTCCTTCATTGTGACTTGCTTTCCTTCGAACATAACTTCAGTTGAGCCGATCAATCTAGCGTGACGTAAAATCGTCATTTGCTGAGCGACAACAGACAAAACTTCGATGTCAATTCGATTAAACTCATCCAAGCACGTCCAGCAACCTGCTTGAATAACACCATTGAAAATTTTCCCCATCATTTTGTAGTCGATTTGGTCACTACAATTGAATACAATACACAAAATACCAAGCGCTTTTGCAAGATCTTTTGAAGTTTCTGTTTTGCCAGTACCGGCAGGACCAGATGGCGCAGCGCCAAAGCGTAGCTCAAGAGCTCCCGTAATAGTCATCCAGCACCGATCCGTGAGTGGAGTGATCACGAGTCTGCTGCAGGCACCCATGTATTCGTATCCATACTTAATTCTACAATTAGCTTGCATCACATCGCACTCATCATGTTCAGGGTGCCATGTGTATCGTAGTTGCTGCATCCACACAAAATCTTCTGCATTTGTCACTTTTTTTGCGATCAAGTTTTCAACAACATCACGAAAATGGACGTCCGTTGTCACTAGAGAGACTACTAAACATTGTTGGATTTTTGTCAAAGCCGTACGCACCAGTCGAGTTAAATTACTGAGTTGGGTGCATATTGTTTGATGCCACAAGGTCAAATCTCGAATCGGGTCTTGTGTTGTTGAACGGAAACAAATTTCGCATTCTCGGGCCCACACTATATAAGAAACAACAGCTACACACTGAGCTGGATGACGAAATAGCCACATCTCTCTTGAAGCATGCTGATAGTCGAGCAAACATGATCGCAAGTGCTTGTGCAATGTGGTCTTCATGTTGGCTAGTACGACATTTAACCAGTCCTCAACATTTCCACGTGCTTTCACACTACGCGTAAATGCGACTCGCTCTCCTTCAGGGCTGATCATCGCCAATACATCTTGAGCGGTGATTGAAGTGCTTGCACCTCCAGCTCCATGGTTAGGATCTTCGCTCAGCTCCAATTTCACAAGAGCATCAAAGCATTTACATAAATGCCTTTGTACAGCTTGTGGTTCTTTTGCATGTGCTAACATATCAAGTAATTCATCATTTGAAATAAAATAAAATCGTGGGAAGAAACCACGTTTTGTTTCCAAATAATCTTCGAGAGATTTTTCGATGCGCTCCAGTGATGCATTATGCTTGAGAAGAGTTTCAAGGAGCACTTGACCTTGACTTGTAGGCAACCCGGTATTGACATTAGCTACACTAGGACCACTTTGTAATAATCCAACCACCTTAAAGCAGCTTCGCTGATCTCGTGTTTTCCGCATAATATCTTTCCAAAACTGATTAACTCCAAGAAAAATAACGCCCTCATTGGGTAATTGCTTCTGAATATCAGGAGCTGCGAATATGCTTTCGAGATGAGTCCATTTTCGTTGGCACTCAATCCACGCATCCAGGGTTTCTTGAAAAATCGCTAGTCTACGCTGCCACATTGTCGCCAAATCCTTGATCGGTGCAAGATATTTGGAGCTCATAAGAGCTGTCATGCTAACAAGCGATTCTTCCAAACTTGAATAGATATTCTCGACTGAAACGAGAATACAGAAATCTTTGCTTTCTTTGTATGGCTTCGTATCAAATTCCATTCGCTCCCATAGACCAACTATTTTTTCAAGCATTTCCTTCAGCATTCGCTCTTGAGTTGCTTCAGTAGCAATTCGGCTGACGTGTTGACTGTATGGAGACAAGTGCATGCGCACGAGTTCTCCCAGAGTTTGAGACTGCTTGGTGGCATCCTGTTTACTTTGTCGTATGTCAAAACGTAAAAGTGTTCCCAATTCCACAAAATGCCTCTCCTCGAAGCTGGGGCACCGCAGGTCATTCAGTATAGGCATTGTTACTCGATACTCCTCAACTTCAGATTTTAAATGACCACATAGCACGTGCATTCCTGGAGATAGATTTTTCTCCCATTGCTCAATTTGAATATAAAATTCCTGGACTTGTTCTGCGATTGCCTCAACATCCACTTCTTTTGGAAATGAAAGTTGTTGCCACTGAGTCACAGCGCTATTCCACTCGTGCATCGCACTCCAAATATCCATTTTCAGCTCCAAGTCTGCTTTTACATCATCCAATTCCTCAAAAGCTGTCGTTTGAGGAAGCCCCAGCGTTTTTTCGTGAAAAAAATGTGTCGAGACCGCTTCTTCGAGTTGCAATAACTCAGTTTCAACATCCGATAAATATTTGATCATTTCGACTGGACTAGATTCTAATTGAAAGAGCGATGGATACGCTAGAGATTTTGCAATTTTATTGAGTAATGCAGCTAAACCGGGAATACGCGCTTCAAGCTCCACACCAAACTTGATAATGTACTGATCGCAACTACTTTCAAACAAATCCATCGACGTTTTCAATTGAGCTCTCTTTTGGGACAGCAAAAACGCATTCATTTGGTCGTTGTCGGTGATCTTAATTCGAAAATCCTCAACCAACTGATACAAACATTTTAAAAGAGAGTATTTTTCATCGATATCGGGTATATTTGCCTGGAGCTCACGCAAGTAAGCTAATGTTGCCGCAAATTCGTCCACAGAGCTCGGAATTGAGCTGATTTGGTCATTATTAGCACTAAGCTCTTCCATGAGCATATCATTTTTGCTGTTAATCACGATGGGAATCAACTTGTGTAAAGCATCCAGGCATTTACGTGGCGATGGCTTCAAATCCATGTTCAATTTCACGCTGTCAAGTAGCAGTAGCCCGCACGAATACGAATCTTTCAGTCCATCGAACAGCTGGATATCTTGAGTATATTTTTCGAGCAAATCACGAAAATCTTCAACATCTGCATCATGCAGGTGATTTTGCTCTGCCACTTGTTTGCAAAAGAGTTGATTAGCTTGGAATTTGTCGAGGAAAGGTGATAATGTACGACAAGTACGATCTACACATTCATACGCTTCCATGATAACCGTATTTATTCCCTGAATTGTTTCAACAAACGTTGCATCTTCCATGATCAAAATATCCATGTCCATATTCTCGCTTGATATCTCGCCGTCTCCACCGCCTTCTTCATTACCGTCATCGTCGCCCATTCCATCATCCAGACTTGTTTCTACATAGACCTTGAATGTTGGACTACAAAGCAATCGAGCTCGATTTGTCACAGCAGTGAGTCCATTGAAAACAAGAGTTTCTAATTGAGACCGCAACGACTCGTTACTTGGAGTAAACACGAGGAGCTCAATAGTATGAGATGGGAGTGCCTGCGCGTGTTCTCGCGTGGGAGGAATTATGGGAGCAATAAATCCTGATTTGCTGCTGGCTGACGTTGTAACAGTGACGAATCCAGAATTTCGTCGAACAAAACGTGGTGGCGCTTGGCCATTCCGTAGCGTGGAGGATAACCCATTGTTTGAAACAGCCGACAGCCCTGTTCGAAGTGCTACATCCACACGAAACAGAGGTATATCACACGATTTTTTCCCATTTGTTGCTGCGGTGTTGGTGATAATATCATTAGTACCCGTGTCAGCTTGATGTCCATCCTTTATTTGCTCCATGTCAGCATGCAAACGTTCTGCTGACGAAATGGTCATTCGCAATAGCGCATCTGAAATGGAAAACTCCACAACACGTAAAAATTTCGTGATTCGGCGACACTGCGTTCGCATTGTTGCTCGTTCGGTATAAGTCATTGTCTTCTCAGGATTGAATGCATTTTTGTCTTCATTCTTTTTCAGCTTCGTCGCTCCAGGCTGTGCTGGGTCGTTGAACCCTGAATCCTGCAAGAACATAAGCAAATACCTTTCGCATGCATGCTTCGCGATCATTTCAGCGTTGGCGAGGAAATGGTCAATTTGTCGCTCGCATTCGATTTTCTGTGCTTTCAGACGAATTGAAAACTCGCTGAGCGTAAACGTTCGCATGTTTCGGTTTTGGTCACTTTCACCAACCGCGGAAATATTTCCTTGAGAAACCAAAGCTTGAGACGCTCCGTGGGAGTAGTCAAACAAAGACGTGCGGTTTAGCTCAATGCATGATTTGCGGAGTTCCATAAGCGCTTCGTGAAGGTGCGGAAGTAGCACAAACAGATTCTGGTTTAGTGATACAAGGGCTTCTGCGCGCTTTCGCGCATTCAGAGTATGCTTCCACAATCCAAATCGTTTCCAGATTCGATATTTCCTAAAAAATGGCAGCTAACATAAAAATATTTAAGCCGAGAGACTTCAATCGCAATTAAAGGCTTGAACATACCTGAATGATGAGCGAGTACAGATATTTCTCTCGCTCAAACTTTTCAAGAGGCATAAACTCCGAGCTGTTGTTTGAAAAGTTGGTGATTCCTAATCGACTCACGGTGTAGTAGTCATTTGGGTTGATGCCAGCGTGGTTCGTGAGCACGAGGTTGTATGGATTCGAGTCCACGCGCTTCAAGTATAAAAAAGAGTCCCTAGCAACAGTGAACGCTCCACTTCCGCCCACCGCCGAACTATCAGCTGCATGCACCAGGTGCTCGGCGATCATTTCTGTCAGGGTCTTGAATTGAGAGCTCTGTGCAAGCAGATCACTCCGCCTCGCACCCGTCTCCACTTGCGTAGGGTCGATTTTACTGACAGTATTGTGTGGAATATACGGCACCGGAGCTTGGTATTGAGCTGTGGTCGGCTGAGGGTGCAGGATTTTGAGCGAGTCTTGCTTTGCAGGTTCAGAGGAATTCAAAGGGCGTGATCTTGAAGGAGCTGTCATCGCTCGTTGCTCGACATAATACCGATCGCGTGCTGACATGGGCACTTTCATGTCGGTCGCCTGCGATCGTCCGGGCGCGAGGATTTCTCTTGCTGTCGATGGCTTGCCAGGAGGTCGATGCATTGCGGTAGATGTTGTCGGTCGGCATGGAATCAAGACTCCTCCTGTCGGGTGCAGCGCAAGCGAGGGCACGAGCGGCGTATGATCCAGTACCGGTTCCTGATTGCTGAAACCTGTCGCCATTGGTCCATTGCTGCGCTTGATGCCCCCGGGTCTCTTTGCAAGTAATGCTCCTCGCTGGTCACTCTCTTCCTGGTTCGAAACATGCTTCTTGGGGTCTCCTCCTGGGAACAACTGCGCTTGGACGACACTGCGCTTCACGCCCGTGGCATGCAGGCGATCTCGCAGTGCGTTGGCTTCACGGCTCGGTCCACGTGGCGACTCTCTGCTTTCCTCCCTAGCACGCTGCTGCTGCTGTAAAGCTCCTGTCAATCCGATCGCAGAGATCGGTGCGAGTGACGAGGTTGCAGCCATGGCCCCCCACGCGCTCGATGGCAACGGCGCGGCCTTGGACCGCTTGGGCAGCAGCGACGGGAACGCCGTGGCCGTCGGCTGAGTCGGCGGCAGTCGCCTCCGCGCTCCACGAGATCGGGGCCTGGCCACTCCATCCAGCACTACAGCACAGCTCTTGTCCATGGTGAGAGGCAGGAAAGGAAATCACGACCGCATGGTGCGCGACGATTCGAAGGGAAACTTGTGCTAAGTTCGCATGGCGCGCTTCAAGAATGAATGTACCTCGAACTTACTGTCGCTTCGGTAGGTCGGTACAAAAACCGGTGTGTGTTTTATACGCTTAAGCGTTTAAAACGCCCCCACGAGTGGAAGAAAAACGCTGGGCGTGGGCGGGCCGTTCAAAGGGGAGAACGCACCACCAGATCGACCGGAAGCAAGAATGAGCGGACTCGTGGCGCGCGTGGCGGGCCTGTACCAGAAGAGCGTGAGCAAGTCGCTGGCCATGTACGGCATCAAGTACGACGACGCCCTCGTGGACACGGCTGCCGTGCAGACCGCTCTCCACTGGATCTCCAAGGACGAGTACACGAGCCGCACGCGCCGCATCGCGCGTGCCGCCGACTGCGGCCTCAAGCGCACCTACCTGCCCGAAGAGATCCAGGCCATCCAGCGCCCGCTCGAGAACTACATCTCGGACAAGGCCGCCGTGGCTGAGGAGCTCGAGGAGGAACGCGCCGAATTGACGCGATGGTAATCAGCGCACGCGAGTGTGTTGAGACCGAGTCCATGTGCGTGGCATTGACGCATCGGAGGAGGTTTTAGAGTGAAGAAGACGATCAAGAGAATGAATGCGAACGGACCCTCTGCGGTGGTTCTCTTCCCGTGCGATGATTGATTGGATTCCGGCCATGGACATCTCTCGATTGGAGCTCTTGGGCCCACGCGCACCACGTAAGAATCAAGAAAAAAAGACAAAAACACTACCACAATACATTCGCATTATGAGCCACGCCTGCGTGTCGCTTCTTTCTTCTCCTCGCTGTGTCGTGTGTGGCCCATGACAGACAGTTGGAGTTTCGTCATTCGCCTATTTTCAGCGGCATTGCGACCTCAGCGAGGCCATGCACGAGGCTCCGAACAATGCTCGCGGTGGACCGCAGACTTCGCGCCCGCCGCCTGTGCGTCCCATGAGCGCCAGGCCGTCGTCGGCCGCCGCCGCCACCGCATCCTCCTACTCGCTGTATTCAATTGCTGCTGCGGCCAAGAGATACGACGAGTACGAGGAAGAGGATGAAGAGGAGGACAACCTAGTGGATGATGACGATGAAGACTGCTCCGATGAGGATGCCTTCGGTGCTGGGGGTGATCGATTCTATGCTGCAAAGACCCAGCAACAGCTAGCACAGACCCTGCGAACTAATAGAATTGACAGCAACAACCGAGTATTCCGCCCATCATCAGCCCCTCCTGTGCGAGCCAAGATGCCGTTCAGTGGCGCGTCGGACATTGCGAAGCCCAACCAGTCCGGACCTGCCAAGAAGCACGCTGCTGCAGCCATGTCGTCGGCGTATCTGCGAATCGCAGCCGAGAAGAAAAAGGCTCGAGACCTGGAGTTTGCGGTGCGTTTGATAAGGGCGCTGTGTATCGCAGCAATGGAGCTCATGCGTCATGCTGGACTTCAGATGGGCCTGGAGCGAGAGGAGCAGGAGTATCGGAAGAAGATCACGCTGAAAATCGTGCGTTGAAGCCTGGATCTCTCATCTGATTCCAGCCACTGACCCCAATCTCTCCTTCGTCAGGACCAAGCGAACAAGATGTCGCTCCACGCAGGCAGCAAGCGCTCGTTCGTTCTGGCGCCGGTATCCACCGCTAGCTCTGGTATCACCATACGCTTGTTCTAATTACCATGGCTCTGCTATCACAATAGGATCGCGAAGGAGACCACATGATCAAGGTCGTGGATCCGTCCACGTCGGATCGCTTCATCTCGGTCGAGCTGTTCCATATCCTTCCCATCGCTCCTTTACCCATGCACAACTGAACGCCTCCATCCAGCATCTCCCACCCACTGCGCTCCTTAACTCTCTCTCTTGTTCCTGCACTGCGCGAGTTTGAAAAGCTCGCGACTGTCTCCATTGGACAGACCCACGCCAGCAACCAGAGCGCCAGCGCCAATGCCAACACAAGCTCTGGGAGTAAGCAGCAGAATGCACCGCGTAGGTCCAAGGCAGCGCCAAGAGGAGCCGCCAGTCGCCTCAGCACATCAGCCGCGACTCGAGCCAGCACGTCGCGCTCAATGAGTTGCTTGTTCGACTCGTCTCCGCCGAAGACGCAGACCGGCGCCAAGCGACTGGCCACCGTCAAGGCCACGAACCAGAGCCAGGTGCAGGAGGAGCTCAAGGGCGTGCTGGCCGACACCATCGCGCTCTCCAAGGTGCTGCAGGACCAGTTGCATGAGCTCAAGCTCAAGGGCTGGAACTTCACCACACGTCAATAATGTCGCAATGAACACCATGCCCCACCTCAATACAAGAGCGTATACCACTGTTCTACCGTAAACTGCGAGTAGCTCATCAACTCACGATGGCGGCCAGCAATACCAACGAGCAGCGCGCGGCGCGCTATGTGCACGAGCTGAACGCCAAGGACGGCGAGGAGGACAAGAGCAAGATGTCCTGCAAGTGGTTCGTGGACCGCGCCTTCTACTGCGTCAGTACGTTGCTCGGTGCTCAGCTCCGTGCTGCATAAAAACACCCGTTGGTTGGACTAACCTGACTCGTATGGGTAGCTCCGGGCAACCAGATGACGCATTTCTACCGCCAAGGGACCGTGGATGAGTGCAAGGCCACGTGGTCCAACATGTATCACTGCTTCCGAGCCAGCATGATGGATGAAGACAAGCGAGCGGTGCGTTCCTTTTGATCCAAACGCAAGCGAATAATCTTGATGCTCATGAACGATGTGATTGTGCAGACATACCTGAAGGATACGCCTCTGGATCCGGCCAAGCCGCCATACTCAGCAGGCGTCTGGGAAGAGAAAGAGACCCCGGGCTGGTAGATCGAGAAGACAGCGCAAGCAGGTTCGATGGCTGGGGCTTTTAGATCGTTGTACAGCGCGACTGGTTAGACGCAATGGAATCGAATACAGACACAGTCGTTCGCCTTCCAACTCGCTCTCTCATGCTTTCTCTCTTAATTGACACGTCCACATTGCGCACATACAGGGAAACACCTTCTCGATCGGCTTCGCATCTACGCCTGTAACCACGCATCCATGCCCTCGAGGTCTGTTGGGAAGTCCGGCGGCAGCGCAATCTCGCCGTCGATGCCCGTGACCGGCAGGTTTTCCAGCGTCGAGTCCACGAGCGCGTCCAGCGAATCCATAGCGGCGAACGCGTCACTGTTGTTGGGGCGGAATACGACGGGGTCCTCTCCCGCGGCAGGCGCCGCCGCTGGCGACCCGGCGCTGAAGTTGGCCATGGACAGCAGATCCAGCTCGTTCTCGATGTTCTGTGTGAGATCAAAATCAAAGGACGAGGCCGAGAGCGGGGGCAGGCCAGCGAACGACTTCTTAGACGAGTTCAGATGCGCGTTCAGCAACGTGTCGATGTCGCCCGTCTCCTCGTACTGGTCAAAGGCCTGGTGCAGCAGCGAGTCATCCGAGGCGATGAGCAGGAGCTTCAGCGAGTCCTTCTGCTCCTTGCTGCAGAGCAAACACGAGCGCGATCAGACGTCGTATCACGTGCACACACTGCCCAGTAGAGTACAGACGCACCTGATCTTGCCGCTGGCCGCGAGTTTGTTCACGAGCCAGAACTTGGACGAGAGACTGCGTCCACGCTTGGCTTTGCGCAACGTCCCGGGCGTCGAGGCCGTGTTGTAGCTGCTCGCCGGCTTAATCATGGACGTCGGCGGGGCCGGTGCGAAGCTGTGCGCGGGGTTCGAGGTCTCAAAGTCCGCCGGGACTTCAAAGTCAATGGAGTCCACAATCTCCAGGAGGTTCGGCGGCGGGTTGGACTCGTCCGAAGCGCTGTTCAGCTCAAAGCCCTGCAACGAGAGCAGATCGCCATCGCGGATGGACCGGTCCAATGCGCTCTTGCGAATCTACGCGACGTAAAAACACGAGCGTGAGCATTAGATCCCGCTCCTCAGTCTCTCTAGTCGCTCTGGCGCACGCCAGGAAACGGACTTTCGCCGCTACGTACCACGACGCCCTTCTCGCTCTTGGACTTGGTGGGGTGCAGTAGCACTTTGCAGCTCTCGAGCACGCGCGCGTCCGGCTCATCGTCCGAGTTGGTGATGACCTGGTAGAAGTCGTTGAGCACGCTCGTCCACTCGAGCGGCCGCTGGAGACACACGAGTGACGTGACGCTCGTGAGCGGGTTGAGCAGCAGCACGCGGATGACCTCCCCCATGGCGTTCTTCTTTCCTCAGGCTGAGTCAGTCACGCAGTCACCCTCTTGCTGACCGATGGACACGGAAGTAAACTAAATAAAATACAAGTGCTTGGTACCTTTTCCGTTCAGAACAGAACCGTAAATTCGGGGAATTTATAAGAAGTGCTAGGAATCGCGGAACCAGGTGTGTAGGTTGAGATAGAGACAGGCAGGACTTCAAACTGGACAGTCTAACGTTAAAAAGAACTGCAAATGCCATGCTGATTCGGTATAGAGTGAGCAGTATACAGTGTCACGGATCCAATAAAAGGCGAGTGCTGATCTGAGCTCAACGGGAAGGTCTTGGACGTAAAGACATGAGTTTAGCCACTCTCCACCAAGATAATTTATGTGTAATAATTCTCCGGATTATTAGTAACAAGTTAGCAAAGCGAATATTACCTTTCTCAACGGAATCAGTATACACTATACATGAACCCCATTTAATCAGGTTTGGGGGTTCCTCTGGGATCTGCGTGATTCACAACTGGACCCACCTGGCAGGATGTACCATACATTCGGTACATTTCAGTGAGACGCCATTTTGGCGGGTTTTCAAGGGGCGGCGCCATTGGCGACTTGTGGGCCATGCATGTCCCGCCTCAGAGTTGGACATGAGTCGGACGAGAAGCTGGCGTGCTCTTGCCATCCATCCAACCATGTCTTTGCAGCGTCAGGCAGAGATTCTGTTTCGGCCGCAAGCTCAGCTCAGTATCCTGCTTGTCTCTCGGTATTCGTCTACTGGCAGATAAGCACAGAGGAGCCATGGCGACGATCACGATAACTGAAGCGAGCCCGCCGGATTCCCCACTGGCGGTAGCAGCGTCGAAGGCCAAGCAGCGCTACGCACGAGCGCCACACCTGTGGGCGCTGGGCGTGGGCGCCGTCGTGAGCGGCAACTTCTTCGGCTGGCAGGCCGCTCTGGTCGCAGGCTTTGACGGCCTGCTCGTGACGCTCTCGGTGGTCACCGTGCTCTACGTGCTGCTGTCGTTCTCAATCGCAGAACTATCGAGCATGCTTCCCACGGGTGGCGGGCCCTATGTGTTTGCGCTGCACGGCATGGGCCACTCGGCCGCGTTCTTCGCAGGACTCGCCGAGAGCTTGAAGGTCGTCGCGACCTGCGCCGTGGCCAATGTCGGCATCGGGTCCTACCTGAACCAGCTCATCGGCTGCAGCAGCGCATTCGGACCGCTCTGGTGGGCAATCATGTACTGCGTCTTCGTGCTGCTCAACATCTCCGGCGTGCAAATGTCCTTTGGTATCCAGCTCGTGGCCACACTGTTCTCGCTCATCCTGTTGCTGGTGTTCTACGTCGGCGCGGCCACGCAGATCTCGTACGATGAATGGGTCGCGCAGCAGCACTGGCAGTTCCCCGACGGATTCGAGGGCATCATCAAGGGGTTCTCGTTCACGCTCTGGTTCTACTTGGGCATCGAGGAGCTGCCACTCGCAGTGGAAGAGACCATCGAGCCCAGCAAGAACATGCCGCTGGGGCTGCTCTCGTCCATCGCGTCGCTCGTGGTGATCTCCTTCTGCACGGTCATCTTCAACTCCATGATCAGCCCCGGAACCGCGCAGATGGCCGTATCCACGTCGCCGCTGCTGGATGGCTACAAGTCGGTCTTTGGCGACAACAGCACCACCTCCGGGTTCACGTGGCTGCTCACAGTTGGGCTCATTTGCAGCTTCCACTCGTTCATCTTCTGCATGGGCAAGTTGCTGTTCGCCATCGCCCGTGACGGATATTTCCCCAGTCTGCTCACGAATCTGCACTTGACACGTGGCACTCCATACGTGGCGCTGATCACGGGCGCCGGCATCGGCATGGTGGTTGCCACAACTCTGCACTACATCATCGGCGATGAACGGCTGGGCTCCGTGCTCATCGATCTGGCGCTTTTGGGTGCCCTAACGTCGTATGCCTTCCAGCTCACGGCTTTCATTTGCTTACGCCGGAACGAACCGGATCGCGATCGACCGTACCGGAGCCCGTTTGGCGTGCCGGGAGCTGTGCTCGGACTCGTGCTCTGCGTGTTCACGTTCGGCACGATTATCTACAATGGCGCCTCAGACACCGACTTTTTGCTCTCAATCGTAGTCGCGGTGCTGGTCTTTGCTGCTGGTGCGGTGTATTTCTTCTACTCAGTCAAGCCGAAGGAAGACGACGCAGCTCGACAGGAAATGGCAGCAGCCATGCGAGAGAATCTGCTGCAAGAAGTTGAGCAAGGACACGGGAGTGGTGACAAGGTGTAGCAGCAGCAGCACACAGGAATTCGAATTGACGTTGTTACTCTTACTAATAGAATGTATTTTCCAATCCATGTTTCTCTCTCTGCATGGTATAATAAGTAGGGCTGCGATGAAGGCAGTGTCGTGTTTCTGGGTCACCATGGCTGCTGCTCTGGAGCACAATGGGACTCACACTCCGAGGAGCTCCCGTCCCTCCCTGGATTTTTGCATCGGAACTCCTCGCGATCAAGCCAAGGGATGAGGCGACTCGAGAGGCGTACGTGATTGGCTCAAAACGGTGCAGTAGACTTGCAGGAGAAGTCTCTTCCTGCAAAGGAAACAGTGGCAGATTTGAAGCGTTGGAAGTAATCAGTATTGGCTCTCTCGTGATGTACTGTAGAAACCACAAAGATGCGTCGAGTCAGTGCTTTGAACTCGACGCCTTTGAATCGCAAGGTATTGCTGCTTGTCGTGCTTTTCCGCTCAGACAGAATTGTACGGTAGAGGATACATCGAGTCTCTGCGCATTTTAATCAAATGAACTTCCATTCGTTTTACATCGTCGAACTTGCAAACGGTGTCTACGGTCTCAAAAAGCAAGAGATGACGCGAAACTCAAATATCCCACCCGACAAGCAGACCCCGTTGTCACCCCCGAAAGTGTCCGTACGGAATCCAACGTTGAGATCGTCCGCGTCGTGGTTTTATGCACCCTCGCCTGCAACTTCAAGTGCATACCGGTATAAGTCCAGTATCGTCCGGTACGCTGGTGAAATGATGATGACGTCAAGTGTCCGGACAAAAAAAGTGTTCCAGCAAAAAGAATCGGATCGGCGTACGCTCCCACGCCGTACGCTCGCAGTTTGTGTACGCTCGCAGCCTAAAGCCGGAGCAAAAGGAGTCCAACAAAGCCTTGCTCCGCTTCTTCCGCGTACGCTCGCAGGTATTTTTTTGTACGCGCGCAAGATCGGTTTGCGTACGCTCGCAGGCCTGCATGTGCATCAGCAGTCGTTGGAGCTTCAAGAGTCATACCAAGTCCAATGTCATGTATGTATGGTCTCCCTGTTGCTTCAGATAATAGCTGTGACGAGCTAGACGCGCTCTGTCCATCGTGCTCATCCAAGCCGCGTCTATTGCTTCCATGCAATGGTGAATGCAAGCTGTATGTACTAAAAGGGAGAGCGCAGCACCCACCATCAAGGGAAACCACCCATCCCAATCAAGTCCCGCGCATAAGGATGTGCATTTCCCGGCTGAGGGATGGATCCCTCTGTCAGATGATCGGGTGTGCATCATCTGTACGTTGTACTGCACACTCCTTTCTCTGCACCAATCAACATGGAGCGCAAACTGTCAGCTGGCTCCAATTCGATGCTGGTAAAAAGCCCAGATGCCCGAGAAATGACGACAGACGATGCCAGCGCACTGCGCGTCATCGATAAGAGCAGCAACTATACTATACAGTATTATGAATCCATTCGAAGATGAAAATTTGCACATCTTGCTCGCAAGCCGACTGAATTACACTGTATTGCACTGGCTGCAGCTAATTTACAGTCAAGTCATCCCAGATTGTGGAAACAACCCTGCAAACTTCCATGCTTGCACCAGTAAAACACTGCTCACAATTGATTCATTCCTATAATTAACTCTCTGTCTCTTTAAGCAGCCCAGTACGATCGACGTATGTAGATGCGTTATCGTCGCATCCTATAAGCGCCATGCTCCACTTTAATCTTTAGTGGTAGACTCGCTAATTTATCGAAAACGCACCAGCACCTTAATCTCCGATTATTTGTGTGTCCTTTTTCTGTGCCCATCATACAGTGGCAGCACCGCGCATCCATGATTGCAGCCCAGCTGACATAAGTCAGGGGTTCATCGCATCGCGACCAGCTCCGCTTCTTCAAATCCCTTCTGCGACGTCTGTCAGCACTCTACACAGGCACCGACTTATCCGCCGATCTATACGGCAGCCAACTCCGGAAAGTCTCATTCCTGGATTTGCCTTCCACCTCCCAAGTCAACCACCAGAAACCACCAACACCAACAACCATGGGCAAGAAGCCGTTCTTCACGCTCGAGGACTTCAAGATCGCCTTCAACCTCTTCTGCTGCGTCTATGGCGTCGGTACTCTCGGCATGCCGGCCAACTTCTCTCGCGCTGGCCCCGTCATCGCCGTGTGCGCCATGATCTTCATGGCGTTCGCCAACATCTACGCCTCGATCGCCTGCTCCAAGGTCATGCTCGTGGCCCCCAAGACCGTCAAGACCTTCGGCGACCTCGGCGAGTGGTCGCTCGGCACGTGGGGCCGCTACCTGGCCGTGGTCTCGCAGATGGGCAACTGTCTGCTCATCCCGTGCGCGTACTTTGTGCTGGGCGGCACGATCCTGGGCGACCTGTTCCCTGGCGCCTTCAGCCAGGTGACATGGATCATCTTCATGGCCATTCTCGTGACGCCCGTGTGCCTCACGCCCACGCTCAAGGAAGGTGCAATGGCTGCGCTGGCCGGCTGCCTGGGTACGATCCTGGCCGATGTCATCGGTGTCGCCGTGCTGCTTCACAACATGGCTGGCCACGGCTCAGTGCCCACGCCCAACCTGTCGTTCAAGCAGGTCGCGACCGCGTTCGGCAACCTGTCGCTGGCTTACGGCGCCGGTATCGTCATCCCTGCTCTGCAGCGCCAGCACTCGGACCCCACGCGCATGCCTCGTGTGGTGGGCACGACGGTGGCGTTTATCTCGTGTCTGTTCTTCGCTCTGGCCGTGTCGGGTTACTCGGCCGTGGGCTGCCAGATCGCCGGCAACCTGCTCTTCTCCATCTACCCGGACGCCGAGACCGGTCTGAGCGCTCTGGGCTTTGCGCCCAACTGGGGCAGCGTCGTCATGGCCTACCTGCTCATGCAGCTGCACATCACGATCGCCTTCTCGGTCATCGCTGCGCCTGCCTTCTACATGCTGGAACGTCTCATTCTGGGCATGCACAAGCCCAAGTCGGACGACATTGAGGGTCTGAACTACGACGCCGCCGAGACACCGGGCATTGACGGCGCCAACGTGGAGGAGAAGGTGCGCTTCTCCAAGATGTCGGTCGTGTCCATGGCTGACATTGAGAAGGAGTCGCTCGAGTACGACGAAGAGCTCAAGGAGTACCGCGGCAAGAACGTGCTGCGCTACATCCTGCTGCGCCTGATCGTGATCATCCTGCTGGTCGTGCTGTCCATCGTTCTGAAGGATCACTTCCTGGACCTGCTGGACTTTATCGGTGCCTCGTGCATCACGGTGTCGTGCATCCTGCTCCCGATCATCTTCTACCTCAAGCAGTGCTGGGGCTCCATCCCCATGTACGAGAAGATCCCGGCCCTCTTCGTGGTGGCGGTCTGCACGGTGCTGGGCTGCTACGTGACGTACACGTCGTTCGTGGCACTGGTGGACCCGGAGGACGACGGCGTGGCGTTCCCGTTCTGCCACCCGGAGTTCCAGGACACGATCTACTACGTGAAGAACACGACCAGCAGCTAAGCTATGTAAGCTAAGCTCCCTAAGCTTCGTAGCTGATCCTGGTGTCATATGCTGGTACTACAGTATCCTGAAAGGTCGTAAGGCTTGTAGGACGAAACCCTCATGTTAATACATTGCCAATATTTGTGTGCAGTATGTATATATTACTTTTTGTGACAATTGACTCTCATTTTTAGTTCTTGTGTGTTTGATGCTTCGGTGGTACGGTGTCTTTAAATGTGGTGGAAAGAGGTTATTTATTGCAACATCATGGTGAGCGTGTACATTCCCAGGAATTAAAAACGCTATCATTCCTTATCCAACTGTATTTGTATATCGCTTGGGTCATTCCCTTGTAGTGTGAATACTGTACACTGTGTATTGCCCTTCATGTACACTGCCTGCGCAATCTTTAATCACATTATGTACTGATGTACGCTTCCATACAGTGGTGTTTCTGCTCAAGTTCTCATCGTACAATGACGTGTGTAAATAAATCTCGCTGGCAATCGTGCTATCGCAATGTGGGACACCATCGCTGGTCATGGTTGAAGCCAGTAAGATCTCATTATTGCCCGATGACGTCGTCGCCGTCGATGTGGTTCCAACCCTGGATTTTTCTTCAAATGAAACCATCAAAACGACTACTGCTTCGAGGTCCTTATCCTGAGGTATTTAATTGCACAAACCATCGTAAGGTCCAGATCCTTATATCGCTAAACAGGGTGGCCAGACGTACGACTGTCCAAGATCGCTCAAGCAGGATTTGAAAGTTCAAATACGGTACAATATTTCGCGTAATGTTGGACAGGGACGCAATCACATCGTTTATCTGTTGTCCAGTTGGGAGAAGGATTTGGCACTCCTCCATGCGCGATTGATGCGCAGGGAGATGGAAGGTGTATGTATTATCTGGAGATGGACATCTTATTTCCCCGCGACTGAACTCATAGTCTCGCACCTCTACAGTACGGCTTGAGCAGACTCCTGCCAAAGTTTGGCTGGACATGCCTTCGCGGCTCATCGTGACTGTATCAAACGAAACGGCTGAATATCGAGTGTGAGGTGTGTTTGCATTCACTTACAGCGCACAGAACAGCATGCTGGCAATACCAGCAGCTAAAGGCTCTAATCGTGCGTTTTGATGCGGCAAAATGGATTTGCAGCAGAAAAATTAGAATCCAATTGGCTAAAACCATTTTGTATTCAATCTAGCCAATCAGCGTCAATCGACAGCTGCGTGGTATCCAATCAGAGAGAAGCAATCAGGATTCTGAGACGATCATCCTCTGTCTGGATTGAGGTCGTACGCTCGCTCCCCGTACGCTCGCTCTGCGTACGCTCGCAGCAGAAATGACGAGTTTTTATGCAGGAACTCTGCAGGTTCAAGCGTTTAACTTGCACTTTCAACGTAGAAGAGCGACTCTACACATGGATACGGGGCCCACCAGCGGCATGTTTGACTTGCCAACAGCTGAAAGAGGGCTTTGACCACCAGAAGACCCTGCAACAACGGACAATGCTTATCCGAGATGATATTACTTCGTAGTACAAATTAGAGCAGCTTGGATCGGGAGTGTCCTCTCTTTCGCCCATCATTCGAGGGCCTTGGGGGCGTGACAGGTTTTGTGCTGTCATTGGGATGGGCCCATGAGCTCCTCACCCACAAAGCACAAAGAGGCCGAAACTGAAGGCATACAAAGCTGAAGTGAATTGAACAGTACACTTTGAGAAGGGCGCTGCAAAAGTCAAAAACCCCATGTCAAATGAACCTAACCCTTCTTCTGATGCAGCGATTCCAAAGAACACAGATCAACCAATCAGCAGCATTTAAAAAATAAATCCGCCAATCCCAAGAAGCAGATCCCGGAATTAGGCGGATGGGACGCCTGCAGCTGGCCGATCCGCAGTGATCCGGTCCGTCTCTCTCACCCCAAACCATCTGTTCACCTCTCCAGGATCAAACCCGTCAACCTGAACCAAGCTTGGACAACAGACAATAGAGAAAGTATGGGGATGAGCCCCTTGCGCATCCACTCTCCCTCACCCAGAGCGGATCTGTAGCGTATCGGTCCCGCCCGCATCAGCAGCCCTGTTCTTCCTTTTCCCCAAAGCTCATTCCCCTTTTGGCCTTCCAGTCAACAAGCGACCAAGAAGCCAACCGACCACCCCCCCTCAATCCGCTTCCAGAATCACTTATGGCGGACGTGGTTTCCACCCCGAATGAAGGCGGTCCGCACCGCTACGCCAAGGCGCCGCACCTCTGGGCTCTCGGTGTCGGTGCCGTCATCAGTGGCGACTTCTACGGCTGGCAAGCCGCTCTGATCGCCGGTTTCGATGGCATGCTGATCATCCTGTCCATCATCACCGTGATGTACGTCTTCCTCGCTTTCTCGATCGCTGAGCTGTCGTCCATGCTGCCCACGGGCGGCGGTCCGTACGTCTTCGCGCTCCACGGTATCGGTCGCAAGTCCGCCTTCTTTGCCGGTCTCGCTGAGTGCCTTAAGGTCGTGACCACTTGCGCTGTTGCCAACACTGGTATTGCCTCGTACCTGACGGTCCTTCTCGGGACGAGCGACAACCTCGGCCCGATGTGGTGGGCTCTGTTCTACATCCTGTTTGTCGGCCTCAACGTCATGGGTGTCGAGATGTCGTTCCGTATCCAGCTCGTTGCCACGCTGATCTCGGTGCTCATGCTGGTTATCTTCTTCGTCGGCGCCATGTTCAACATCTCGTACGATGAATGGGTCGTTGCTCAGGACTGGAAGTACAACAACGAAGGCGGCTGGGATGGTGCCATTCGTGGTATCTCGTTCACGCTCTGGTTCTACCTCGGCATTGAAGAGCTGCCTCTGGCTGTGGAAGAGACCATTGACCCCGTGAAGAACATGCCGCGTGGCCTTGTGTCATCCATGATCACGCTTGTGCTGCTTGCCTTCGGTACGGCCATCTTCAACTCGATGATCAGCCCCGGTGCGTACGAGATCTACAACTCCGTCACGCCTCTGCTGGATGGTTACAAGTCGGTCTTCGGTGATACCAACACCACTGCCGGTTTCACGTGGATCACCATTGTCGGTCTCATCTCGAGTTTCCACTCGTTCATCTTCTGCATGAGCAAGCTTCTGTTCGCTATTGCGCGCGATGGCTTCCTGCCCAAGTTCCTCACCAAGACCCACCCCACCCGTGGCACGGCTCACGTCGCTCTGATCACTGGCAGTCTGATCGGCTACATTGTCGCCGTCGCTCTTCACTACATCATCGGCGACCTGCGTCTCGGCTCGGTGCTCATCAACATGACACTCATTGGTGCTCTTGTGTCGTACGCCTTCCAGCTTACGGCCTTCATCCGTCTCCGCATTGTCGAGCCCGAACGCGAACGCCCGTACCGCAGCCCCTTTGGTGTGCCTGGTGCCGTCATCGCGCTTTTGCTGTGCGCTGTCTCGCTCTTTGGCATTATCTACAGTGGTGCCTCCGACTCGGACTTCCTCTGGTCCATCATCGGTGCTGCGCTTGTGTTCATCATCGGTGCTGTGTACTTCTTCAAGACCGTGCTGCCGTCGCTCAACGAGCGCGAGACGGTCAAGGATATCCGTGAGGATCTGCTCAGCAACAAGCTCTAAGCTTCCCAAGTCAACCTATAGACGAAGACCCTGTGCCAAGCAGGAGTACTGCGTACGTATCGTGTAATAATGCAGCCCGCCTCGGGCTTTTGACCGTACACGATTGGTGCCTTCCCGAATTTTGTGCGATCACTATGTGTCGTTTGTCCGAACAGATTGCGATCCCAGTTTCTGCACTGTCCGCGAGATCTGCACGGG
>JAADVQ010000047.1:0-55528 GCA_023335835.1 Elongisporangium senticosum | reverse complement strand
TGTAATGCCTGTTGTTCATCCGCCGTTCGGTGACGTAGGAGACTGCGGTAGTGTGCACTGAAAATCGCGTAAATTGAAGCGATGCTCGTGGTTCGGGAAGGAAGGGCCTTGCCTTCAAAGCAAAGCTTGTTTCGTGTAGTCCATAGAAAATGAACTGTGATATATCTAGTAATCGCCCATAAATTGTCAATATCTGGAGCCAGGTTCTGCCAGTTCGGCAGGAGTCGAGCTTTGTGCGGTAGTGCTAGTTGTGACCAAGAGAGCCGAGACGCGAAGAAACGGCTCCAGTCAGCCCAGATTGAATTCCATAGATCTGCAGCCCGCGAGCAATAAAAAAAGAGGTGGCGATCAGTTTCAATTGCGTGGCACCCGCTAGTTCGCAAATCATCACATTAGGATTTGCTGTTCTGAGAAACCAGAATCTGGATTTGACAGGTAGCATGCGATAGGAAAGGCGGAGTTGTAGGTCGGTGCACACGGGTAGAACCATGCGATTGTGCTCGTTGAAATGGGTGAGAAACGATCCAATATCTGCTTCTGAAGAGTCGGTTGAGTGCTGTAGTAATGGATGCTGGCGACTGGAGCCTATTGTTCCACGGACGGCAAGTTTGAGATGCCTACGTTGTAGCCAAGGGAAGCGGTGCATTGTTGATCCAACTCGAATGCCAACTAGAGGAAGAGACATATGGCTTGGTGTGAGCTGCTGCATGTCAACATCGGCCATAACCTGAGCGAAGATACTAGATAGCTCTGGGTAGAGCTGGACGAGCCATCGGAATTGCATGCCAAGCCTAGGCTGGCGTGATGAGATGTCCACGAACTGATTGATGAATTGTTCAGCGGTAGCCCACGTATTGTCAAGTGTTAACAGGTCTTGGAGGTTTACTATCGACGTAGTCATGGCTAATTGCTCACGGAACAAGCGTTGCGAAACGGAAACCTGATGACGTGCCGGCTTATTGGCTGCTTTGTAGTGAAGAGTTTGTTCTCGAGATAGCCAAATATTTGTAGTCAGTAGCGTGGATGCCCTGTCGACTGGTTCAAAATCTACGGCTGTTGCCGGCCAGCGCATTCGGCGCCAAATCAACCAGGTACTGTGCCACCATGGAGGCAGGGCTGATAATGCACTTGTCGATGGCGTCGTACTGGTGACACATCAAGAAAAGTGAGAGGATTTGCTCGTCCCGACATGGTAACTGCATTAGTGAGGATCAACGTGCCCAACACACTCCAATGGTCTGTCGAGTTCTTTGAAATTGTTGCAACAGTTGCAGTCGTTGCATCTGAAGTTGCTGTTTCAGCTGTGGAAATTGGAGACCACCCAGACCACGTTTCTGGAATAGGAATTCCGAGGGGATTAACTGGACGAACTTGGTGTCTTTTCGTGTTTTATTGTAAGACAATATTTATTCACCGTAGATTGCCAGCGAGTAAGAGTTGCCTCCGGTATCGTGATGTGCAGAGTATAGTGCAAAAAAAGCGACAAAATCATGGTCTGAACCACAAGCAAGCGGCCTTTGAGTGTGCGCGCCTTACGGAACCACAGGCCAAAACCGTTGTAGAATTTGGTCTCCAACAGCAAAATCAAATCGGACGGATCGGTCCGTTGACCAAATGGCAAGCCTAGGTACTTGACTTGCTCTGTTGGCTCTAGACTTTGAACTTCATTAATAACTGGGGGCACATAATTGCGGTTGAGTGTCAGTAGAGCTGATTTGGCGAGATTTAATTTGGCTCCCGAACCAGAACAGTAAGTTTGGACGATTGCAAGTTGCTGTCGAATATCGGCAAGTGAACTTGACAATAATGTTGACTGTCAGCAAAATATAATCCTGTCGCTACGTGGCCATTCGTAAGGCGAATCCCCAGGTCTTGCCTGCTCCGGAGCAGATTGCCCAGAGGTTCAATCACCAACATAAACAGAAAAGCAGACAGCGGGTCACCTTGCTTGACTCCGCGACTAGGAATTAGCGGCTGCTGAAGGAAGCCATTGAGCAACAGGCGCAAATTCGATCTGGTGTATAATAATGTGACCCATTTGATAAAATTTTCTCCAATACCCATACGCCGAAGAACTTCAACCATGTACTCCCAATTCACCATATCATAGGCCTTTTCAAAGTCCAAAAATGTAGCAAACATATCTAAATCATTGGATTTAGCGTAGTGCTGCAGGTCTTGTAAAAAACGGATGTGATGGTGAAGTGAACGTCCTTGGACAAATCCTTTTTGATATGAATGGACGAGTAACGTCAGTACTTGAGAGAGTCGAAAAGCTAAAGGCTTCGATAAAATTTTGACATCAACCTGCATCAGGGAAATCGGGCGATAATTACCTGGATTGGAACGGTCGCCTTTCTTAAACAGTAAATGCACACACGATTTCCGCTGTGAAGGAAGCAAAATCCTCGTTGCAGCTGGTAATTGAAGCCCAAGCTAAGAATCTCACCAAAGAGATCCGGGTTGATCTTGTAAAACCCTGCTGTGAATCCGTCAAGACCTGGAGCAGACGTAGCTCTCATGTGTTTGATAGAATCAGCAAGCGCCAGACCAGTAATCGGTCCATCCAGAGCATCACGAGCTTCAGCGCTGAGAGTGTGAGCTATAGATTGGATAAGCTGAGCCTGCGCTGCAGTCGATATGGCAGGCTCGCTGTGTGTTGGAACTGAGGCATCACCGAATATTGTACCCCAATGTCGCATAAATTCTGAGCACACAGCAGGGAATTCTTCCGTCACTCGGCCATCAGGTAGTTGTGCGCTCATTATGTTCGTTTTCCGCAGAGAAATCGTAGGTGGGCGAAAAAAGGCACTGGAGGATGTCTCCATTTGTGATGCATGGAAGTCAAACTGAGAGTCTTGTCGGTACTGATGCAGGTGTTTGACGCTGGAGCTATAAAACTCCAGATCTTCCAGAAATATTTAGTATTGGGACGAAATTTCTAGTAACCTTTGCCGCGAGGTCGGTTGGAATGCCCAAATCCAAGTGTTGCTGCTAAGTGATCTCCAGTGTGTTGTACCTGGGAATATTTGGCAGCTCTGTAATGGTTGAAAACAAATTCATCTGAGACGAGTATGTAGTCCAGCCTATTTTTCTTGGCGGTGGACCTGTGAACACTTGCGTCGAGGGATTGTGGAGCCTCCATCCTTCAATGACGTTGAGTGCGGCTGTCCATTGGAGTAACCGTGACCTGGATGGGTCGTGAGCACGAGATCTAGGTTGCGAACAGTCAAGACTTGGGCCAATCTGCGTATTCAGGTCGCCCAGAACAAAATGAATAGCATCATGCCCGAAGATACCCGTAGGTATTGAGTCAAAGAAAACGACTCGTTCACTTGTCACCACCGGAGCATAAATATTGTGAATGTACAAAGAACGGTCTTGAAATTGAATTCGAACGACAAGATAGCGTCCTTGAATAGTTAGTTTATGCATAGCAACGACGGTGCTAAATCCAGGAAAATCGAAGTGCAAAATAGTGGCAACGCCGGCTGACCACGAATGCATACACGAGGGTAACGATCCATTCAGGTCGCTGACGAAGCATTGGTTTTGGAAGTTGGCATTTAGATGGTGACGAAACGTTGCGAGGTGGTGACAGTCGCGAAATTTCGTTTCTTGTAGGCAGGTTAGATGATAATTGCAGATTGTTCGTGTGATAAACTGGTTATCATTGTGCTTGATCCCATTTGTATTAACGGAGAGAAGCTGCACATTGCTCCACTCCACAGAAACTTTAGCACTGGAAGTTCATCGAACCACTGATCAAGAACGTAGTGTCAACATCTACACGTAGCTTGAGCACAGATGTGTCGAGAGGTAGCCACTCTTCAAGTGTCTGCAGTTCACAAAACTTCACAACAAGTGGGTGATCCCATCCGGTTGCGCGAATTTGTTGAACAATGATTTCTCCACCTTCAGAACGCAGAATACCCAGAAGCGGGTTCAAGTGCAAAAGGCGTGTGCCAAACGATGGTAGCCATGGCGCCAGAAATCCACTGAGAGTGCAAATCTATTCATCTTCACCAAAAATATCGGGAGCACCACTCATCAACAGCAGTTCAAACAAAGCTAGAGCTTCGGCCGTGGCTACAAGATCAGAACCTTCAGGTAGTTCTTTCGTCCATTGAGCTGCACTGGCTAAAAGAGCAGCCTTGCTCTTCGGAACCTCCTCATGTAGCAGATGAGTCCATTTCTTGCCAAATTTGGCCATATAGTTGGGGAAAGTTGCTTGCACAGTGAATCTGTGCAAGCTCCGCCACCAATGGTGGCTTTTGGCGCATGAGACGATGCATTCGTAGTGTAAATGCTAACTTGCCTTTCACCATATCGGCGAAAATGGCTTCTGAATTAGGCGCGTTCACAAGAGTGCGTGTTGGCTCCGCATCCGACATGGTTGCGACGATTTCGTACTCTTCGGCGAAATTGATTGCACTGGTTGTCACGTCTTCAGCCATCATGGTTACGAACTGGGACACCTGAGTAGCAGACGCAGACTTCTTGATTTTTCCTCCATTTACTTGCTCTGGAAAGTGGACTGCTTCTTTACTTGACGCAGCTTTTTCAGACGCAGTCACCAAAGCAGGGATAATTTGATAACCCACAGAATCTTGTGGGCCGGAAACTTCGTGAACCTCAAGCTCGAGATTTACATCTCGAAGGTGATCAAAGAAATTCTCTGAGACCCACGCTTGGAGTGGCAGCTGAAAAGGTGGGCGTTGTCGGCATCGGTGCTTCGATCGTGGCTGTTGGAGGCCGTCATCACTTCCGTTGGAAGGAGGACTAGCCGCTGACGCGATGCTGGCGTTGTCGTCGGAGTGGTGGACACCTTGGTTCTCGTTCCTGTCTCGTGGGTTGGGCTGGGCTGCGTCAACTGCGTGGTTGCCGTTCCGTTGCCGAGAAGCATTGGAGGCATCTTCACGCACTCGTTTGCTGCGTTGTTTTGGCTGCGACAGGGGGGACGCAAACAGCGGACTCATATCCAAGGCGCTCTGGGATGTCTGTCGTGGAGACAGATGAAAAGCCACCGGCGGTAGGTCTTTTCCTTTGACGGCGTAGACTACACCATTCAATAGAAGTTGGTTGCAGACGTTGTTGTTGATGATCAGCTGGTGTGGGCATTTTGCGCCTGCAATCGAATCCAACAAAAATGGCTTGAGCAATTTCTTTGGTGCTAATGCCCATAGTATCCACATAGTAATCATCAGACAAGGGGTCACAGGTCTCAAAAGTCACCTTCCGGTCGAGTAGAGTGAACTGTTGTCCTGCTAGTTGCACTTTCACTTCCTTGGTTGTCACCTGGAAGATCAGGTCATTTCGGTCTCTGTGAACGTGCACAATTGCATGTTCAGCCATGAGCCGAGCTACTACCTCATTATCACTGATGTACCACTGGAGACCCTGGACTGTTCAGCAACAAAGGTCAGATTGAAATATAATGCTTGCACTTCAGGATGACAGAGCACAGATTAACGAGAATTTTGCCTTTGATGATGCCGTTGAGGCTTCCCTTGACGTGGGCCTTGATGCCAAACGGCGCATCAACGATCACGTTGGGTTGCGCTGCGACTGCAAGCTGGAGCAGCGTCATCGAGTTCGTGACACCGTCATCATAAGCGCGCAGAAGAGCAGCAATTTCCTCTCCTTTTGCATGGAGATTGAGTGCTCGGTCTTCCTTCCGCTTTGTCGAATGCTGGTCCGTGCGCAGCTCGTAGTTGCGCTGGAGGGACTCAGAGAGCTTAAGGGGGGTGTTCTCGGGGTGCTGCGTCTGTCCATGCCAACTCGACGACTCGGTCAATAGGGCGGTTAGTCGTTGTCTGCCAAGTCAGTTACGCTTGTAACCGCGACGCATTCATTCCGGAAGCCATGACGGCCATGCGCGCGCGAATGCGCAAGGAGATCGAGATGCTGGAGAGCGATCCGCCGCACGGTACAGTACGCGGTCATTGTGTGTGTGGCTTTCCTGTATGCGTAGACCATTGACTCGTTGGCTTGCGACACGTGGCAGGGATCAGCGCCTGGCCCAAAGACGACAAGATCGACCACCTGGAAGCGCGTACGTCCGTCCTGCTCGACGCGGAGCTTACTGCTGGAGATAACGCAACGTCTGTGGTAGAGATCCTTGGTCCAGATGGTTCTCCGTACGAGAAGGGCGTGTTCTATCTGGACATTGAGATCCCAGAGCGGTCCGTCCTGCTGCTTCAGCACACTGAGCAATGGCGAATCGGTCGCTGACCTTTGACAATGGATAGGTATCCCTTCGAGCCGCCCAAGGTGCGCTTCACCACGCCTATCTACCACCCGAACATTGACGACGCTGGACGCATTTGCCTGGACACGCTCAAGATGCAGCCCAAGGTATACGCTATTATCTGCATCAGTCTGGTCTGGTCAAAACACTGACACGTGCGTTTGGAAATGCGCAGGGCTCTTGGATGCCGTCCGTCAACATCAGCACACTCCTGACTACGATCCGCCTGCTCATGGCCGAGCCCAATGCTGATGACGGACTGATGCCTGACATCGTAAGAGCTTCAGTTTGCCCAATGCATCCTTGATTGGTGGCTTACGTTGTTATCGGTTGCTCTTCAGACCGATCTTTTCAAACACAACCGAGAGCTGTTCAATCGGAAAGCGACCGAGCTCACGATGCAGCACGCTCAAAGTACTGCAGAGACAACACAGTCATCCTCAGAAGCTGTCACTTTGAAACCTGCAGTCGAAGTTGCTACTGCTGCTACTACTGAGAAAGCCCAGGCGCCGTCTCCAAAGAAAGCAGCAAAAGCCCCGCGGAAAGATTCGAGTGTTTCAGAGGACTCCTTTAGCGATGGCGATTCCAGTGACGAGTCAGATGGCTCCATAGTGGAGGATGAAGGCGAGATGCAGCAAGCCAGCAAACGCCAACGTCGGAATTAGCGCCAGAGTAACTCAAGGTTACGCGCTTAAGACCGTCACGGGCTTCAACTCAAATGCTCGCAGCTTGGTGAATTTACTATAATTTGATTTGCATTATTCACTGCGACCACAGGCACAACAGCAAGCTCGGCAACTACAGGCGTGTCGAGATATATAAAGCATTGTAGGTGTGTCAGGGCTTGCTCGCCAGCCCATCAGAGATCGCAATGGGCTGTACGACAATCACAAAGAGTCAGTGTTCTGATGCTAATAGGCAGAATGCTTGGCTCTTCATACCTGAGAGGATGCTAGACTCTCGAGGATGGCTGGTCTGGTTTTGCAGTGCTTGAACCCATCGCGATTGGGCTTCTGCATGAGTGAATATGACAGTGAGCACAATGAGCCATCGGTGTTACTGGCAAGTCCCTGTAGATACAGCACCTTGGTCATTTGGATGGTGTCAATGTCTTCAACCGCCTTGGGCTTGTAATCCAGCGGCTCCAACGTTGCTGGCATCTCCCTCTTGGATTGCGCTCGGTCATTTTTCCACTTGGCTGCCATTCGGCGATGATTGTAAAGGAGGCGGCTCTGGGTTCTCCAGCGTCTCTGATGCGATCGTGAGCGCTGATGACGGAGTTTAACACCGCTGTTGCTCTCTCTCTCTCTCTCTTGCAGGTGCTTCGTCATCTGATGCCAGCCAGCCTACGCGTCTTATCCTGCATTGACGACCGAGATGAGCTCTCAAATTAGCCAACCCTGTGGGCAGAGGTCAGATCGATCATTGGATTCTATTCACTGCTGGGATTCTAATAACATAATGCAGTCTGAATCCGAAGCTCAAGATGCGGCAGCAGCGCGCCTCAGAGACGTCCCGGAGTGGAAGGTGCGGAAGAGCTTGTCCCACATGGAGAACCGCTTGGCGAAGTTCCACTTGGGATGCGTGTGGTGCAGATCGTGGTCGTGCACGCAGAGGCGGAGCAGCGGAACGAGGTTCACCAGCGGCATCTGCGGGAAGGAAAAGCCCTTGACTTCCAGGCCGCAGTGGCCTGCGACCTCGACGTACGTCTTGTAGGCGAACAGCATCTGCAGCTGCCAGGCCGAGAACGGCAGACTCAGCTGGCTGGCCAGCACGAACGGCAGCACGTTCGTGAGGCACAGATCGATGATGTCCTGCTCATACGTGGATAGCGGACACGGATGCAGATGCATGTGGTGGCGCTTGTGCACGTGCTTGTAGAGCCACGGGATCTGATGGCACGTCCAGTGCGCCGAGAAGTGGAAGAAGTCGAAGATCAGCTCGAACAGCAGCGACTTGGGGATGAAAAGCGCGAACTCCAGCAGCACAGAGAGCGGATCGGGCGTGCTTGTCGTCTCCAGCAGCGTCGGCTGTGCCAGCCAGAATGACAGACACTCGGTGGGCACGACCATGGTTGCTACGCGCACGTAGATCGCGTAGCGCTCGCGTGACGACAGTTGCATGCGCTTGGCGCCGTAGATCTTGGGCTTCTTGGTCGCGATCCAGTTGAACCACGTCACGATGCAGACAATGCGCAGCAAGGAGGCGCCATACAGCGCGACTTGTGACGCGACCGGGTCCTGCTGGACGCGCGTGATGATCTGGTGGCTCACGAACGCCACGCCACAGATGAACGCATTAATGAGCACGTAGTACTTGATCCGCCGCAGCAGCGTCCGCAGCGACCACGCGCTCTGCTTGTAGGTCTCGGCTGGCATTGCGTCCCACTCGGGCTGCAAAGTCCCGACTGCGCTGTTCCGTGTCACAAGCGCAGCTAGAGATTGGTCAATCGCCGCGTCGGCATGCGTCATCAACCCCCAATCGGCGTCATTCACTTCGTCCTCGTACTTAACATGAATGTTTACGGGCCCTAAGTACGAATGTGGCATACCGGTATTCTATTGTCCTACCGGTATGCTCCATTTCAAAAAGAAAATTCTTGAACAGAGGGTTCACAGTACATGCCACCCCTCCTCAATTCTTTCCGATTAGATCCGAACGGCCGCAAGCACGAAGAAGCGGAGCAGCTCCATGGACGAGTCGCTGCTGGAGCAAGAGCACCCGAGCAGCGCCCGGCGCGTGGTGCAGCAGGAAGAAGAGGAGGAGCTGCTCTGGAACGAGCTCAAGGACTCGCCGCGGCATGGGCCGCGGTCCCACGACCACCGCCACGCGGCCTCGGACGCCGTACCGCTGCCAGCACTGCGTGCGCATATCCATCTCCCGGCCATCTCTACGCTCTTCCGCGACGTAAAGGCTGCGCTGCCAGGCGCGCGACGCTTTGCAGGCGGCAGTGGCAATGGTGCAAATGCGCAGGTTGCGTCCGTTCGCCTGTCGCCTGTGCCGGACGCGCAGGGTCGCATCGGCAACCTGGACGCGTTCCTGATCAGCCTGTACAACTACTACTACCACAAGGGCTTCTGGTGCATCACCGTCGTAGAGATCGTGAGCCTTTTCACCGGTCTGTTTAGCGTCTCGCTCTCGAGCTTCTTCCTCGGCTGCGTGCAGTGGCACAAGATCCTCGAGTGCCAGCAGCGTCCAGAGCCCGGCTGCAAGCAGGACCTGGAGGACTTTGTCTCGTGCAATGCAGACAACAAGGGCCTGCTCAACATGATCGTGGCCTTTTACTTCACCATGTTCATGATCTACTGGATCGCGCGCGCGCTGCAGCTCGTGCGCACGTTGCGTGATGCCAACGAAATGGGCGCGTTCTATCGCGAGAGGTATGGCCACCATGATGATATGTAACCTGCTGCAGTCACCATGGCTGACCTCTATCTCTTGTGGCTGTCAGACTCCACATTGACGAGCGCCAAGTGCAGACAGTCAAGTGGGACGAAGTCGTGAACCGCGTGCTGGATCTGGTCAATAACAACAACATCCCCAAGCACCTCACGCAGATCTCGTCCTACAAGCTGCAAGTGGACCCGTCGCTGCTGTCGACGCCGCATGACTTTGCGCGCCGCATCATGCGTCGGGACAACTACCTGATTGCGTGCATGAACCACTCGCTGTTTCAGGGCACCAACCTGCTGCCCGTGTGGCTTCAGTTCGCCTCCACGTCGCACGTGATGTTTTCCAGGAACATGGAATGCAACCTCAATATCTGTCTCGTGGAGCAGCTGTTCGATGGCGAGCACAACCTGTCGCACTCGTTCATCCACGACGTCAATATCCTGCAGAAGCGCTTCGTGATCGCCGGCATGCTCAACCTGGTGCTGACACCGTTCATTCTGCTGTACCGCGTCTCGCATTTCTTCTTCCTGTCGGCGCAAGAGTGGCAGATGAATCGTGTGCACTACTTTGGAACGCGTCGATGGAGCTCGTACGCGCTGTGGAAGTTCCGCGAGTACAATGAGCTTCCTCATGTGCTGGATGCACGCATTGTGCGATCGTACGGACAAGCCGAGCGGTACCTGTCGTTCTTCCCGGCGGGTCCGCTTGCAATCATCGCTGGTGGAATCTCGTTTTGCGCCAGCTCACTGATGGCTGTGCTGATCGCGCTCACGATTGTGGAAGAGTCCATCATCCTGGAAACGACGCTCTGGGGCCACCAATTGGTCTGGTACTTGACGATCAGCACCGGTATTTTTGCATTGTCGCGGTCATTCACAACCTCCTCGTCGCCGTTCCTGGAGAATGGGGATTGTGAAGAAGCCATGTCCCAGCTGGCTGCAGAGACGCATCATTTCCCGCAGGAATGGCACGGCCACTGCCACTCATTCGATGTGCGCGATGCGTTTTTGACGTTATTCCCGTACAAGGCCGTCTTGTTTGCTCAAGAGTGCTTGTCTGTGCTCATGGCGCCGTACATTCTGGCAGTGTCACTACCACGCTCTGCTCGCGATCTTCTCCTGTTCATCCGATCGCACACACACGTTATTCCCAACACGGGAGCTGTATGCCGCTTCGCCGAATTCGACTTCAAGGAGTACGGCAACGATATGAAGATGGAAAGCTCGTTTGTGAGCTTCAAGCAGAACCATCCGAAGTGGGTGGGAGCCCAGGAAGGCGAGGACCTCGTGCAGCGACTCGGGCGCTTCAAGGGCGAGGAGATCGAGAAGTCCATGAGAATGGGAGACACCATGATGTTTGGCCGCGACACGCTGTCCATGTCCAGCCAGCTGCTTCAGTCCCAAGCGATCAACACGGCACTGGGCAGAGGATATTTATCTGGCTTTGCGCCCGCTCAAGACAGCGAGTTTTACTGGCTCGAGAAGGTATCTCCATGGGTCTGGCTACGTAGAATGGCAGATCATTTGTCTCACAGAGTTTTGTTTCTCTCTTTGTAGCTTCACCAGCAGGGCCGGCTTAATGAGCTGGACGAGTTAAACGCGTCAGCGGATGGTCTCCCCAACAGCATGACAATGTCCAGCGTGGAGACATAACTCGTAGTTGTGCGGCATTTGCATGGTTTTCGTACACGCGCAATAAACATTTTTCCATTGATTTTGTACTCTTGTAACCGAATGGAAATCGCGGTCTCCACTATGAGCAGGACATTAGCGTATCAAACATTTGGTATCGCACGGTTTTCTTCACGCCTGAAGCGCTCACGGGGTAATACGATTTGATACAGCAGTGAAGTAAATCCGGCCAGTCAAAGAGCGCGGAGAAGCGCTTTTCAAGCAGTGTCTTTGAGCTGGTGCCTCTGCTGAGATCGCAAGGGGGAATGCCATGCAAAAAGTATTCCTATGTGTGGAGAGATAATGTTAGCGGTCATCAAGAAGGCAGAAAATGATTATAACTTCACGCACCGCATCCTTCCCATGAAGAATCACGTCGAGCGACCCCGTCTCGTCCTTGACGTGCGCGGCAAATGAATAGATGAAATCGCCGCTGGGAGCGTGGCGTTTGGTAATTTTCTCGACGTTTTCGGGCCATATCCGGACTACTTGAACTTGAGCATGAAACATCCGTGGCACTCTAGTATCTTGTAGGATATCATGAAGCGAAATGGGCACCTTTTCCAAAATGTAGGTCGGTATAGCAGTGGTGACTCTTCTTTGCGTGTCCACTGGCGCTGCTGCCGCTGCCGTCGTCACCGGTCGTGAGGTTTCCACTCGAGCAGTTGAGCTTGGGATCAAGCTTGAGCTGTCAGCGCCCTTGATGTTTTTTAAACGATCTTGCACGTCACTGACGTAATCAGGCACCAGCACCAGCGATGAAACCTCCCGAAAGCGAAATCCCATGCCCTGGCCGACCGATCCGTTAATTCCTTCGTCCATAGTGACAGCCAGATTGCGGAATCGACACCAGTGGCTTGTCAGCTTATCTGCAAAGCCCATTTGCTTCAAGACAGCCCAGCATCCATCCACGACGACTTCCATGGCTAATCCATGTGTGGGCACAGTCACATTGCGATGCTGCAAGTAATGAATAAGTCGGGCGTTGGATTGCTCGATGCTGCCAGATCCATCCCAAACGATCAGTCGTGCTGGGGTATCATCTTCAATCGACAGCACTCGAACGAGAATATCTGTGAACGCTTCTGACTGCTTCGTCTCAGCCAGCAGAGTTGGTGAGCTGGGGCATCCAGGCGGCAGCGTTTTGTCTTCACGGAGGCTCTTGTGAGACCATTTCCTGAAGAGTTATCATGAGAAACGTACAGTCAGTCCATCGATTACGTATTGTTGTAAGCAACCAACCAACGTACGCTAGTTTACGATAACGCTCTTCGTCGATGGCCTCGAAGGTCCAGTGATCATTGTCAGTTTGCTGCTTCACATTGCCATCAGCGTTTTCACGAAGAACGAGATAGCGCGTCCCCTTCGATCTACATCAACTCAATAATGTTAAGAGTTCAGCCGAAAAGCGCACCTTGACAAGAATACGTGGTCTTACGCGCAAACCCCTTGCATGGTGTGCTTGTACTTCTGCACTTTGAGCTTGTGGAAGCGGATCACATCCCCGACGTACTGATCAACAAAACGCATCAAGTTACTACATCACCACAGATCCGCTTTTAAATGAACCGCCACCAACCAGAATCTTAGGCATGTTGCCAACTTCGTCTCGGAAGATCTGGATGTTCATTGCTTGCTCCCGTCTCGGGAGACTCTCGTCAACGATATGCACCGACATCTACGCCAAGCCAGATTGAAAGTATCAGTTACAAGCATAATCCCGATCAGATATGTGCAATCAACGCACGTGGAAGTCTCTGCCAGACGTCTTCTTCGGTAGTGAGACGTTCACCACAACTCCATAAACACAGGCGTGCCCAGAGATCAACTCTTGAATCGGAGTGTAGACATAGGAGGTGTCCGATTGCGGCAGAAGCCGCTTCCCGTACTTCTCAATCGTCGTCGCCTTTCGCTTGGAGATCTTCGTAGTAGCTGGCGCTTGTGCATCAGAGCCACTTGGTTGTATGTGCTGAGTTGGATTGATAGCCAAGGACCGTTCGGCTAGCAGCATGCGCGTGTCGATGGTCTTGGCAGGCAGATACGACAGCTGATTGGACTGTGCCAGCTGCTCGGGCGCTTCGTACGTCAGTTTGATCGAGATCCCTGGCGGTAAATTGAACAGCTTCGCGTCTCTCTGAAGCGTCTTCTTGAGCAGGAACCGATCCGCCACCACGTAGCAGGGACGCTTGTCTTCTCCATCATCCCAGTCCAGCGCCAACACCCCATGACCCTCAAATCGGACCTTGTACTGCAGATAATCAGCATGAAGGGCTCACTTTAGCACGACCATATGAGCACCACAGAGCAGAGCAGGGCACGTACATGGCGCTGGAAGGAGCTCACTTTGCTGGCCCATTCATCGTAGAGATACACAGGAAACGACGAGCTCCGGTCGTGCATTTCCACTTCGAGCGTCATCACCTGCGTCGCCTCGTGGCAGCAGGGCCCGCAGCCCAGCGTGAACAGATCGAAACGGGTCTCGTCCGCTTCGCGCCCATGGTTCTCTCTGTCGGCTGCGCTGATCTGCCGCAGCGGATACGCGCGCTTCACGACGCCGTCCACAACGGTCGACCCCATGTCCAATTTTTGCTTTCGCGTCCTGCAGGTTTCTTGTATCATTTTCTTCTCAGAACATTATGGTGTGGACTGGTCGATAAATAACTGAATATATTTCAGAATATACTGTAACATATTGTTTGGCATTTTCGATTTCATGGTTTTACGGGTGCCTATAGAAATGGGGCGAAGAGCGCCATGAGCCGTTGAAATTCCTGCTGGTGCTTTGGTAAAGACAAAACTGCCTGCAGATGCGCTGAAGACGTGAGCTGGCGGATGGTAGAGGTGGCTTCAGCGACCATCAGAGTCTTATTCCGCTGCTGGCAAAGGTTCAGATAGGCCAGTAGTTGATGCAGGACTTGCATCACGGCGCGGAAGCAAGCGCCTTGGAACGGGCCTTTCTTCGGCATCACCACGAACAGGGTCAACAGATTCTCTTGAAGAGCGCTAAACTGGCCAAGCTGGTAGCGGGCAAACGCAAGGACCTGGTCGTGGCCTTGAGAGGAGCTTGCACTCATTGCCAATAGAGGAATTGACTTCGATTGAGAGGAAAACCGGGCCAGCACATCATCAATAATCTTCCTCAGTGAAGCCTCGCAATGCTGTAAAAAATCATGGCGAACCAGCTCTTCAACCAGCAGCACAAGACTGTGCGTGTGAAGAGCTGAGCAGGGATCAAAATAGCCTGACACAGCAGTCCGAACTTTTTCCAATACAACGTTGCGTATCAGCGCTGCAACGTGGTTCTCAGACGAGCCTGCCGTCGTAGAAGCTGACTGCGAAATGTGCTGCCGTAATGTTACGAACCATGCGAAGCTTTCCAGATCCCACGAATGGCCCAAATTCTGACTAGACGAGATGCCCAACGGATCCCAGAAGAGTAGCTCCGCACGGACATAGGGAGCGTAGAGACTACCAAGAGCCAAATCACAGTACGAACTCTTGTAAATCTCCGGGAATTTTCCTTTCCATTCTTGAAATCGGCTGTACACGTGGTCGAGGGAGTTCATGTCGTCAATTGCGTCAGCGAAAATATCCATCTCCTCTTCTTCGGACACTGTAGTGCACATATCTCGATATCCCTGTCGAAATTTGGCGGCTCTCGCAAGTTCATATTGCTGATCACGGGCGACTTGGCCAGCTTCGTCTGCAAACTTGCCTGGGTCAAGGCCAGTGAAATCGTCTGATGCAATATTAAACTTCGCTGTAATAGCACGAATTTCTTCGTATACATCTGCGGCTTCTCGATCATGAATGCGCTTTGAGCGTGTGGACCACTCACAGGCGAGTTCTCGCTCTTTGGCTTCGATCACAAGGATTTTCTCACGAAGGCAGAAACTCAGGCCCTTGACGTAATCTTCGATGACCTGGAAATACTCAAACTCTTCGCTTCGCTTCAGGAGTTCCTGTCTCTGCTGCTGCAATTTCTGTTCGATGAGAGATGCATCTGCGTCTATTCTTGCGACCTCTCTCTGCGCACGATCCTGTTCTTCTGTTGTCGCGTCGAGCGTCTTCCGAAATTTGTCCATCACGTTCTGGAGTGAAATGCAATTCATTCTCTTACGAGAAGGATACACTTGTGCGTCTTGAGCCCGTTTCGTCTCGACTGGAGGAGCGTGGTGGCCGCCGCGACGCATTAATTCCTCCTCCCACTGGCGGTTCTGTTCGTCTTCTTCATCCTCCGACGGATCTTCGACTTCTGTCGACTTGGCCATGTTACGCTCATCGGAATGGAAGCCAAAGGTGACTCGGTTCTTCTTCTTTCGATCCTGCATCATCTTGGACTGCAGCGGAATGTACTCTTCTTCCTTTGCGTTCATCTCTTGGTCTTCTTCCAGCGTGGCATCGACGTCTGCCGGGTTCACATCGACTTGTTCCGTCGTTGGCTCATTCTTGATCAGCACTTTCTGTTCTTTCCGCAATGATTCCAGCATTTCCGTCGAGTAGAGATTAGCTGGCTGGGCCTGCTGCTGCTCTTCCTCTTCGCTGCCAAACCGAGGCAGCAGGTTCGGCTTAATCTTGCTGCGCTGGGTCTTCTTGGTCTTGGTCGATCGGCCTCCGCTTTCCTCGTCTTCAAAGCTCAGCAAACCAGCTCCACTCTTGACTCCCACTGCGCTGCTCTCCTCCGCTACTGCCGGTGTGCCCACTGTCGATGTCGTCTTCTTCCTTGTAGAGCTGAACGTCATGCGGTCAGGCTTGTGTTTGCGCTTACGCATGCGCTCCACCAGTGCTGCCTCCGCATCTCCGTCGCTGTCGTTCTCCTGGTTCTCCAGCGATGGCTCTCCAGCCGCATCCGCATCTCTTCCTGGTTCCGTCCGCACCGGCTGCTGCGGTTCTCCGGCCTCTTCTTCGTCCGCAACGGCCGGCCGCTTGCGCGCACTCGCGCTGCTCTTCTTCTTGGTCCGGAACATGGCGCTGGTGCCCAATTGAGCTGCTGGGGCAGACTCCCTCTTAAACCCGATTACCAAACGATAAAATCGATTTAAGCGGGGTATCCCACAGTACTGTACCGCTGCCCTCGCATTCTCCGTCTTGGGTGCGGATCCAAAGGAGCAGAAGCAGCCATGAACACCCTCTCGAGCATGCTCTTCGGGGCCAAGCCAGAGCCTGTGCGGGTGCGTACGCAGCAGCATTAGAATCTCCATGTGTTGTTTAGTGGTGACCAGCTTTTGAGCTGCGGGACTGACTCGGGTATGTCGCTGTGCAACGTGATAAACATCAGGCAGTCAAGTGGCTGGGCATGAAGAAGGACGAGGCCAAAGACCGCAACGACCGCATGTTTGTGAACACCGAGGCCTCGCGCAGCGTGTTGGCGCCGCTGGAGGACCAGCGTGTGAATCTGATCTCGATCTTCGGCGCGGCGCGTCAGGGGAAGTCGTTCCTGATGAACCTGCTGGCCGACCAGCAGGATCTGTTCAAGATCTCCAACCTGCGTGAGCCGTGCACGCAGGGCGTGGACCTATCGGCGCATTTCCTGCCTCTCAGCACGTTCAGCACGCTGAACGGTTGTGCTCCGCTGGGCGGGAAGGCGAGCCAGAAGATGCAGATCGGGTTCGTGGACGCCGAGGGCCAAGGCGATCGCGATATCACATGTACGCAGGCAGCGCTGGCTAAATGCTCTCTCCATCACGAACGGCTACTGACATTTCGCTTGCATTTCAGATGACTCTCGACTGGTCTCGCCGGTGCTGCTGGCCTCCAAGGTAGTGCTGTTCAACTGGAAGGACAGTCTGCAAGCAGACCGCATGCTCAATCTGCTGGCGGTGCTCGCCCGCGCGGCCCAAGGCATCGAACTGGCAGAAGGCGACAACAGCAAAGTGTTTGGCCATCTGCACATGTACGTGCACTGGCACTTGCTACTTTACTGTGGCATTGAGTCGAGTGTAACTCACTGTGTGAGCTTGTAGTGTCTTCCGGGACTGGAGCTTTGTGAACTCCACGCCCGAAGAAGTTTTCAACGATTTGTTCCAGAAGGAAAAGGGCCGAAGCGAAGAAGTGAACCTGCGCAATCTGGCGCGCACGAACCTGGTCGATGCCTTCGAGTCGATTAATATCTGGCTGTTCCCTGCGCCCGTTGCCAACACGGCGAATCTGAAGGACAAGATTCGATTTGAGCAGCTCCAGCGACCGTTCCAAGAGCAATTGAAGGGATTGCGCACCTGCATTTCCAAGCAGCTGCAGAAGCCGATGCTGTTCAACCGCCAACCACTGACAGCAAGACTTCTGGCCAAGATGATGCCGTCATTGGTGGAAACGCTAAACAGCGACGAGATTATCATGCCTGAATCCATCTACTCATCGATGGTGCGCGCTGAGGCAACTGCGGTCAGAGAAGCGGCTGAAAAGTCTATCGCCGCGTACTGTGAGGCTGCTGGTGTCGAAGAAGTGATTGCGAACGACGAGTTTGAAAAGATCCTTCGCCAGGATGTAAAGCTCATGATTTCGGAGGCGGCTGACAAGCTCTCGACATCGCCAGCAGCCATGGTTGAGGAAATGCGATCTGCTTTGACGCTGTTTGCGGAGAAAGAAATTCGAATCGCGCTTCATGCGAATAACCAAAGGATTGCCGACCAGCTTTCCAAGGAGATCGACGCGGTTTTCGATCGATTGAAGGTCGGATGTCTTTTCATTGAGGAAAAACTGATTCCACTCAGTGATGAGATGCTCAAGAAGAAGTGTTCCGAGCTTTTGAAGCGAGAGCTGGAACAGTTGAACGCTGTGCCTCTAGGCTCGCATGGCAAGCGCATTGTGGATACAGAAACCAGTCGAATCAAGCAACACGCGACCATTCTGTTTGAAAAACTGGAAGTCTTCAACGAGAAAGCGGTTCAAAAGTCGAACGCTATTATCAGTGACCAAGTCCACGCAGCAAATACGGAAATGATCGCGAAGGCACATGGTTCCCTAGACAGACGTTTTGAATCCAAGCGCCCATTTACTGTGTCTACGATGCAAGCTGGGCTGGAAGAAATCTACCAGGACTTGGTTCGCAAGCTGACGTCGCAGAATGGCAAAGTTTTCGCGTCTGTGAACTTCAATGCCGAATTGAAAAGCCACAAAGATCACCTAGCCGAAGAAATGAACCGTCGCTATATGGTTGAAATGCGCCAAATCCTGAGCGATGTCGGCTATGCGGCAAAGGAAGACTTGACGAAAGAAGTCAGCTTCCGACTGGATGGCAAAATGCCACTCGCTGAAAAGGACTTGCAGCGAGAGATTGACGGTGCGGTCAAGCAAATCAAAGCGAGTGTTTCAAGTCAGCTGCAAGGATGGTCGATTTTAAGAGGTGATATCGAGACAAAGGCCACTGAAATCCACAAATTGGCCGACGTGGTACGTAAAGCCATTATTGATATGAGGTGTGGAAGTGTTGTGTGAGGCTTACGAGCTGATCTGTTGTGTGTGGTTGTTGTAGCTCACTGACGATTACCTTCGTCGAAACAGCGAATTGCAGCAAAATGCTTACGAGCAAAAGGAGAAAAAGCAATTCGAGCAGCTGTCGTCGAAGCTTATCACTTCGTTTGAGCACGATGTCACAGCCGCCGGATTTCCTACGACGGATGCAAAGATTGATGCCATCTTTGCGCGCATCTGCAAGAAGTTGGCATCGGAGTTTCTGGCTGGTGTGAAGGGCTCCAGCACGTTTACTTTGGAGTCGCTTACGGAGGAGTTGACTGCTAGTGGCACACTGGCAGTTAAAAGTCAGAAGCAACTGAACAGGTATGGGCTTTTGAAACATGTGAGACCACGCTGCAAGAGTGATTCTGACAAAGTAATTTGTGAACTGTAGTCTCGCTGTCGAGAACAAACATGCGCGCGACTTGGCCGAGAAGGAGAAGCGTATGCGCGAACAAGACCAAGCTGCAGCTCGCAAGAAGGACGCAGAAATGAGCGGTATGTCTCACTATGCATGTGATTGCGCAGAAGAGACTCTCTCATGACATTTCATTTGTGTAGAGCTAAAGTCCTATGTGAAGAAATCATTGGGAGAGCGTGACAATGAGGCTCAGCGCCTTCGTGACCAGCTGGAGAAGGAAAGTGAAAAGGCTCGCCTGCTTGCTCTAGAAGTGGAGAAGATGCGAACGAAGGAAGCGCAGATCCAGGCGGAAAAGAGGACATCCGATCTACGCGCTAAGGAAGAGGCGCTTCGAGAAGAAAATACTCGAAAGGCCGAGGCTATTCGCTTGCAAATCGAGCTGGATGAACTGAAGCGTCAAGCCACGGAATCTGCGATTCAGAATCAGCAGATGCAGCTACGAATCCAAGAAGAGGCTGCGAGGAAGGAAGAGTCACGTGTTGTACTTGAACAGCTGGAAGAAATGAAATTGAAGGCCGCGGAGCTGGAGATACAAAAGGTTCAGTTCGAGCATCGTGCTCGGGAAGAAGAGATTAGACGCCTTGAAGCTGAAAGCAATGCGCGGGAAGAGGCGACGAGGCGACAGGATGCAGAGAATGCAGCTAGCGCTGCTGCGGCAGCTGCGGAGTTGTCAGCGCGTGCAGCACAAGAAGCCGCTGCGCAGGAGTTGAGCGAAGAATACAACCGAAAGCGAAAGCTGTCGGTAAACAGTGAGTATGGTGATGACGATGAGGACATGGAAGCACCGTTGCATGTGCCCGCTCGTGCTGCAGGTAAAGTCTACTTACTCTTGTGTTGTTTCCTAGCTTGTGGCACTGACTCTTTAACATTGAACGCTTGTAGCCAAGAAGCCAGCGTCGTCTTCGGCGGAGCGCAAGAAGCAAAAGACGCCTGCCAAGCCCAAGCCTCGTGGCAAGAGAATGTCTTTAGACGAAGTCCGCAAGGCTGCCCAGGAAGAAGTGAATCGACGCACGGAAGAGCGAGTCGCGAAGCTCGCTGCGTCCAAGAAGAAGTAGATAGGAGAGCGAAGAAGAGGCGTTAGCTTTGTCGGAACACTTGCTTGTCGATTAATCGATTGGCATTACTTGACGATTGTGTAGTCTACAGCCTGTCTACTTGAGAGCAGCGCCGTTTTCCAAGGTCGAAATCGCTCCGTAGGCAGCGCTGGGCTTTTCGAAAGACGTGGATTTGCTCAAGACGGTTTCTTGCTCAGCTACGTTCCGCACGGGGCTGCCTCCGCTGTAGTTCTCGGCCACAAACGGGAAGATACTCGCAAACACAAACGACAGCGGCAGGACGGTGCAGCTCGTGAGCTTCCACATGGTGCTGCCGCCGTACGTGTTGTAAATGTAGCCTCCAACGAGCGTGCCAAGGCCACTGCCCATGCCCTTCTGCACCGCAGTCAGCAGGCCAATCATCGTGCCCTCCGTACCCTTGATCGACGACTGATACACGTAGTTGGTGAGCGCTGCCCACAGCAGACCGAACGTGACTCCATGCAGAGCTTCCACCGGCAGGATCGTCCACGGGTTCTGGACAAAGATGTAGACCACGATGCGGATGCCGTAAGCCATGAGTCCGAAGAAGACGCACTTGGGCGTTCCAAAGTACGTGATGATCTCGTTGGAGAAGAAGAAGAGTGGCAGCTCCGAGATGGTCTCGATCGCGATGATGATGCCGATCAGGTTGGTGTCGTCGTTCGAGAGGTTGTACAGGTACAGGAACAGGAAGCTGTCGATCATGCCGCCCATGATGCCCACAAGCAACACGATCACGAACAGCACGAGCACATCGCGGCGTCGAAAGATGGCTCCGATGTGCGTCAGGAAGCTGCCAGACTCCTTGGCGTTCTGCAGTTCGTGTTCATGCTCGATCTCGGCTTCGAACGACGGGATAAACTTGATCAGCAGGAAGAGCGAGATCACGGACAGCGCCAGCACCATGTTGAAGCACCACGCGATGCCCACGGCGGCAGCTAGCACACCGGCAAAGTAACCCCCCGTTCCGTAGCCGATGGCGCCGTACAGCCGCTGCTTGCCGTAGTCGCCGCCGACGCGCGTGAGGAACGCCATGGCGGTCTGGTCCAGCAGCGACCACGTGGGCTGGGTCTGGAAATTGGCCACGAAGACCATGACGCACATGAGCTCGAAGGACTTGACGTAGCGCAGCAGGAACATGAGCACGGCGGCAGAGGCGAGGCAGATGACGTGGATCATCTTCTGGTTGTGCAGCATGTCGGCCGCCATGCCCCAGATGGGAGGACTGATGATGGCGCAGATGCACGGCAGCGTGAACAGCACGCCGATCTGGAACTTGGAGAAGTGCGCCGTCGAGTCAAAGTAGATCTGTTCGAGTCATGCAAGACAGTGAGCGACTGGAAAGCGAGCGAGTCAAGCGTACGGGAAGCATATCTACCGGCAGGAACGTCTGCGTGGAGAAGGCGGCGTAGTGGATCAGATACAGCAGCTTGAGCGGCACGAGCTGCTTGGTCTCGCCGCCGTCGATGAGGAAACCCAGACGCGGTCGCATGGCTGTCTGGCTAGTGCTTGGGGGAGGGCTAGCTGATTGGCGAATGAAGCGTCGGGCGCAGGTCCGTCCTTGGCACTCCTTCAAAGATGCTCACGACCAACTGCAACCACGCGTCAAACCGCGCTCAGCTGCGCAGGCACGGGACAGAGAGCGGATGGGCCAGTGAGTGGAGGACGCAGGGCGTGAGCAAGCCGGTCGCTTTGGCTAGGCTTCTGGGGCTCTGTGGAAGCTCTCGGTGGAATCTCAAGTTAGCCATTGGATTCAGTTTGAAGCAGAAGGTGGCCGTTTCTATGGTGCCACGCCGTCAGTTTCGGTTTCGGCCCATCGCTGCTTGTGGTGCGTCAGTCGCGAGCGTAAACCGGGAATTGTACCCGTACCAGTGGTACATGTCTTAATCAGATCTGAGCCATGCGCGTCATGGGGACCCATTTGAGAATGACATGTAACAGCTTTCAAACGAAGTGATGAGCTTCGATGACAGCTGCTCGAATTGCTTTTCTGCCTTTGTTCGTATGCAGTTTGCTCCAATTCGCTGTTTCGACGAAGGCAATCGTCCGTGAGCTACAGCAACCACACACAACAGATTAGCTCGTCAAACAAACATCACTTTGGCGCGGAGATCTGACACCTTATCCACCTGGATTGGCGCGCTTCCTTCGTTCGCATCTTCTCCCCTTAAAGAGCGAGCAATCGTGCTTTCTCATTTTCCTTCTCCAGCTGGTCGCGAAGGCGCTGAGCCTCATTATCTCTCTCCCCAAACGATTGTTCCGCATACGACTTGAGCTCTACACACATAGGTTGACATGAGAGTCTCTTATGCGCAATCGCATCGATACTAGACATACCGCTCATCTGTTCTTCCTTGGTGTGTACGGCTGCCTCCTTCTTCTCTGCTTCATGCTGCACTTTTACTGCCTCCAGCTCGAGAGCAAGCAAGCGAGCTTTCTCTCTCTTGCTCAAGTTGCTCGCGAAGCCGTTGAGATTCGGTAGCCATTGGAAAATCGCCTTGGTAATGAATGAAAGGAATGGCTCAACGTCAAGCCTCGGTTTCATGATGAAACGACGTCACACCTGTACCGTCCAAAGTGGTACATAATCTAACCAGATCTGAGTCATGCGTGTCATGTGGATCGCCTGTCCCATTTGAGAATCCAACAGACAACAGAGGTGACGATGCAGCAGGAACGCGAGCTTGGTGAGACGCGCCAGTGTCGGACAGAAGAACACCCAGAGGCTGTAGATGCTGTGGTGGAGGCTGCTGCTGCCGCGCTGCCTCTTGCAGACGTACGTGAAGAACGACCGCATCGTCCAGCGAACAACAAGAAGCTGATGGATCGCATCCGAGACCAGAAGAACCGCACTGTACAGCGTCTACTGGTGGCGTTGCATCTAGCCAAGCCATCCGTGGACTTGCAGTACAAGCAGAGACAGCAGGAGCTAGCGTGTGACATCGAGCGCCTGCAAGCCAGTCGACAGCTTATCCAGGACTACGTGGACCAGATCGTGCGTACGTGGACTTCTGTAATGTGTACCACGTCCTTTCCTCTTTCTCAGACTGATCTGTGGCTATTGCAAAGCGCTTGGTGCTGCTATCAGGACTCTGGCGGGCGATTCGTCCGCTCCAGTGACCCAGCAGAGCGGAGACAGCTTCCTGGAAATAGCTAGACTGATCGATGAGACAGGCTACTCCTTCGCTGTACGTTAATGCACGACGCCCTGCAGGCATTCGACAGCTGAATGCGGACGTGTCGGTTCAACAGGAACTCGTGGGCAGCAGCATCATTCGCAACATGGACGAGCGCATTGAAAAGCTGGAAAATGCGCTCGCTCTGATCGTCGAGCGCAGCAAACTGCAACTGGATCTGGACTACGCCACCCGCACGGTCAGTCCTTGCTGGTCACTTACTATTTAGGATATACTTGTGACGTCTTTGCCCACAGCTGATTGTAGCAGAGCAGAAGGGCGACGTAAACCGTATCGCCGCACGGAAGCAAGCAGTAAGAGGTCCATCTCAATCTCCATTGAGGTATCATCTAGCCAGGCTCACGTATTTGCTGTGGAACTTATATTAGCGTCGAGTCATCCAGTTGGACTGGGAGCAAGCTGCTCGAACTATCGAGGATTGCCTCGAGCTGGTGGACTCCGACCGTCACACGGACGTCGATGACTTCTTAGCGATGGTGCGTCCGCTCTTCTTGTGCGCAAGGACACCCGCTCTGACCTTTGATCTTATATATGTTTAGTTCGCGTCACTGCTCAAGGACTACTACAGCTCCAACGCCAAGCTCTTCCAATCGGTAATAGTGTAGCCATGTGGATGCAAGTCAGCCCTCCTGCCATAATCAGAGACTATTTCTTCAATTTCGCAAACTCGATTAAGTTACGATTACTTTCCCCCCCTCTCACGTGCATTTTAATGCGAATTACCTATAAAAATGGGTAATTTGCTAAACCACCCACGTACTCTTACCACCGCTTTCGCTATTGCATTAGAGAGTGTGACATGCTTAAAGGGAGATCATGAGAAGCCAAAGCAGCCAGTGCTTACACGCAACCAGAAGGAGCAAAGCTGCCTTTCGAAAATGGCGAATCGGCCGGATTTGAGCGTGGACTCTGCCCGAATATCAGGCCAATCTTCTGCGTAACTGATGGGAGTTTCATCCAATCAAACATGCCTGATATGCCTATTTTCAGCCAATCACATGCTCCATAGTGGCTCCGTATACAACTGTAAAGGCCATTGCCGTGTCAGCCGGGAGAAGCTCAAGCGCCAGAGGCATGGAGCCGATCGACGCTGCGCTGGACGCCGTGTACGCGCGCGCAGCAGAGCTCAAGCACAGTGAAGACCCGGAGAATTTGCTGAGGGAGCTGCTGGCGCCAGTGCGCGACCTGCTGCAGCGGCGCTTGTCCAAGGACGATACCGCGACCGAGAGCGACGGCGACGGAGGAAGCGACGTGGGAAGCACAACCCGCAATGGATCGTCAGCCACTGCACCATCCAAGGCCGTGGGCTTTCTTACCGACGCGGCGTCTCGCTTCCAGGCGCTTGTGGCTAGCCGCGCGCCCAGACCGATGTCAACGCAGAGTGCGGCAGCATCGAGCTATTTGACGGACGCCTCGACTCGCATCCAGGCGCTCTTTGGCCGTGCGAGTAGTGCCCGACAGAGCGATATAATCACCACTGGCGTGTACGGCAATGCCGCGACGAAAATCCAGGCGCTGGTGCGTGGATCGACTCAGCGAGGAGTGCTCACACGTCAGCAGAGTCTGCTGCTGCAAGGCACCAAGGTAGGAGCGAGTTGGATGGAGAAGGTATTGTCCACCGGAGGCTAATGGCGGTGTGCTCTGCAGGTTCTGCGCAAATACGTTCTGAAAAGCGACCGATTCCCGGACTGCCACGTGCTGGACACTCCCGATGGCGACATAGGTACGCTATGCGATGTCTCCGCCATACCCATGGAACATTCATGGAATCCGTTTGATACACAGCGCCGAACTTCCGCCGACTCAAAGACACTCCGCTCTATGGATCCGCCCAACCATCACTGGTACAGATCATTGTGTAGTTCACAATGGTAAACCACACGCTGCAACTAAACACCTCTCTGCCTGGTATAACAGGAAGGGATCCAAACGATATTGCGCCGAGTAGCTGACGACGGGTTCGCAAAAGTGGTCTGGATTAATCTACGAGAGGTATTAGGCTCTCACATTCGAACCTTTTGACAGGTGAAGTGGTCATCATCACTCATTTTACTCATTGCCCGCTCTGATTGATCAGGAAGCAGTGATTTACGTCGATGGAAAACCTTTTACAGCTCGACGAAGCGCCATGCTGAATGAGAATGACCTCGTGCCTGGAATCACTGGCCATCGGGTTCAAATCCTTGAGACGTCGATGAAGAATAGTCTCCAGGAGCAACTGCAGAAGGACAACAACCAGTTCTCATATTGGCACGAAGTCGCTCTGCATGAAAATGAGCTTGTCGAGTCCGAAGTGAGCCCCGATCAGGTATTCACGCTGCCTGAAATGTATCAGCATGACGAAGTGCGTCTTGCCGACAGCAGAATCGAGAGTGTGAGCTACCACCGTATCCCAATTGAGCGAGAAAATGCTCCAGAGCACGCGGATGTCGAGCTTATCATGGAGCTCGTGCGCTCGGCCGTGCCAATTCTTCGGACCGCGACGTCGGATACAGCTTTCGTTTTCAATTGCCAGATGGGAAAGCGTCGGACTACCACTGCGTTGGTCATTTCTAGCCTCATTTGGCAACGCCCTCACATCGACCTCGATGAAATTCCTTCCGAGCCTGATGAGGCGATTGGCACAGAAAATGGCAACTTCGCTGTCATTCGAGAGGTGCAAACCCGTCTGCCATTTGGCCATCAATCTAAATGGTGGGTGGATAAGACCATCGACGAATGCGCAGCTATTTGCAACATTCGAGCAGTGATCAACAAGTACCACGACCTTTCGAACAACGAAGCAAAACCTGCAAAGCGAACATACTATCTGGTACGTTTATGCTTTCGCGCGCGGAATATGTTTGCTCGCTCTCATCGTGCTTTCTGTACTCTAGCATCGCGCCCTCAGTTTCCTTGAGCGATATTTTTATTTGATTGTCTTTGGTGCTTTTGTGCTGGCAAATGAGCAACAAAAATCTGAGGGTTCTGCCCACGAAAGTTCATCCGCAGATGGTCACGAAATCGCGTCTGCGTTGACGTCATTTTCCAAGTGGCTACAGCACCATCCAAATCTGTTTCGTCTGCTGGACGATCTTGGTGGCGTCAAGTACAAATCAGACAAAGTGCTGCTCAACGCTGTCATCAAGGAAGACCATTTCTTTGGTATCGCCAGAATCCCGTTTGAACTTACGCAAAATGTCCCAAACTACCGACGAATTGGTAACGAACCAATTTTCGGAACAGCTCAATGTCTCGAGGATGGGATTCGAGATGTGGTTACGCACCTTCGAGATGAGTTTGATCGCGCAATTTGGATCAATCTGCGTGAAGAGGCCGTGATTTACGTGTCTGGGCGTCCATTTGTGGTTCGCCATCCAGAAAATTTGATGGAAAATATCGAATATCCCGGTATTGAGGTGGATGAAATCACGTCTATTGAAACTCAAGTCAAGGAAGAGATCCGCACTGAAGTGCGCAAGGCCAATGGACTATTCATGTATTGGTACGAACCACGGGAAATGGTGAGTGAAGAAACTGTGGAGCACATCAACCCCCAAATTGAGGTCAAAACTTTGAATGAAATCTACGAAGAAGTTGCAAGGGAAACGCAGTACGACTTGAGATACGCTCGTATTCCTGTATCGGATGAGACTGCGCCTGAGGAGAAGGATATTGATGACATGGTGCGGCTGCTGGTTCCTGCATTTATGAATGAGCTTGGACTGGAGCGTGAAGGCGTGAATGCTTCTTCACACAAGAAGTTAAAGACCGCTGTTATCTGCAACTGCCAAATGGGCCGAGGACGAACTACAACAGCGTTGGTGTGCGTGTACATGCTGCGTCTCGTCCTCGAAGACTCTGCTGCAGGCGGTTCTTCTGCATCCAGCGCTACTGTTCTGCAACAAGTTTGTGGCAAGAGAGCTCCCGGCTTAAGACGCCAGTCGTCTGCGATTAAGGGCGATTATGTTGTCATCCGCAAGCTGGTGATGGCTCTTGACAACGGTGAGAAGGCCAAGCAACTTGTCGACTATGCGGTTGATCAGTGTGAGCACATGCAAAATTTACGCGAGTGTATTGCGCAATGCCGTGACCTCGCCGTCGATAGAGACCTTCCAAGCGCCAAGCGTGATCACTTCATGCTGCGAGCTGTAAACTACCTGGAGCGATACTTTTACCTGATCTGCTTCGCCGCCTACTTGCTGGATGAGCAAGAACACTTTTTCCAGGAGAAGATGTTTGGCGCTTGGATGAGCGAGCGCTACGGTAGCGCGCTCTACGGACTGCTGGACAATCTCTGCTTCGAAGAGGAGATTGGCGCAGAAATACACGTCTCATCAATGCGTTGGCGCTGGCGACGAAAGCGCAAGCTCATCTCTCGCTTGGAGTGACGAGAGGATAGGAGTGGGGACATATTACCTTTGTGCATGAGTAAATTGAATTCCATTGACCATTTAATTCAGTCTTTTCTTGGATCTCGGCTGAATCTATTTTTGTGTTTTAGAGCAGAGGTGTGGAAGCTCCTGATACATCGGAATGACATGCAAGCAAAGCAATATGAGGTGAAGCCTTCTTAATCAATGCCCCATGCGCTTGTGGAACAGGATACGGATATCGAATCTACTGATGCTTCACGCATGTGTAGGAGCGTATTCTGAAGCTCCAGGATGCTCTGGAGATGCAGAAACTCAAGAACATGTGTACGTTCCCGTCGCAAGTTTTACTCAATATGGAAGTGTATATAACAGTTGAACACGTGGTTGATTATTTGACATTGCAGCTCAGCTGGGGAGAATTCGGTAACTACTTTGGAGCAATTGCATGCCTCTGTCATTCTGTGGAGCTCAACTGAATGGGCTTTGTAGCACGTTGGAAGAGCAGCTGGACAAAACGCAGATTGCTTTGGAGGAGGAACGAACTGAAAAGTTGGTGCCGCTTTTCATTGACTGCCGTAGTGCTTTGGTTGTTTGCTTGACACTTAATCCGCTAGAGAGGCGATACTGAAGGATCGTCGAACGAACCGCTTGCTGATGGAACTCCAAGAAGAACGTGTTCAGCGACTGCAGGATTTACAAGAGATATATGCCAAGGACAAGCAGCTCGAAGCTCTAGCTAGCGAAGTGGTGAGAAGACTATCGTCATGCCTGTGCTTTTCTGGTCTGAATGCTATGCTTACCACCGATAGGTTGTTGTTACAACGGAAGCAAGCGACGTTCAGCATGAAATCAAGGAGAAAGATGCAGAACTGGTTGGACTCCGCGCTTCGGTGCGGTGTAGTGCGAAGCTGCTGCTGGTTTGACCCCCTTGCGTCGCATTACAACGGACTATCAGCGGATGCTTACGAGTGGATGTCAACGCTTCAGAAAGCAGAAAAGGATTTTACTGAGACCCACAGAGAGCTGGAAGAAGTACAGATCAGTCTGATGCACTGCAAGCGGTACTGAACGGGATACAGTCGACCATATTCCAATCGAGACACTAACGCAACATTCATTCTTTCGTTGGCAAGGCATTTGGAAGCAAAGGAAGGCGAAGTCAGGCTGTGGATTGAGCGTTATGAACAGGTCATGATGGATCTTCATGCAACGCAGTTTCGCCTCACTCAGCTAGCGAGAGGTGAAAATGTCCGCACTAGCTCCTGGTTATGTTAATACGCTCGTCACTTACTTCAAATTCATTCAACACAGATGCAAGTGAAAAAGACGCAGCAGTTGGGGTACGAAGAATTATCTGCATGAGCTAATTAATGGCTCTCGCCTAACAGTATTGTTTTGCAGCGTGGTTATGCTGTAGATCTGGCACACACGACGGCTGGCGTTACAAGTCTGCGTACAAGGCCACCAGCACAGATGAAAATTATCGGAGAAAGTGACTGTGCAGTGCGAAAATACCGGCAGGATCTGTTACCCAATCGAAGCCAGTCGCTCACTGCCAGTATTTCAAATCTCCACTCGGTGCCGCATCGGCATCTCCCACGCTCCGGAAGCGGAGTGATACCAAATAAAGGTGGGCCTCAGCAAGAGTCCAGTGTTGGACTAAGTCGCGATTGCTTTCAATGCTCAACATCAGAGCAGACTCTGCAAAAAATATCCAAACGCAGGTAAGAACAGTTTTATTCACTTCTTAGGATTGATAAATAGTAAAGTGATGCCGGTGTCTTGGTTTTGTTCAGAGACATCACTCATGGCGAGCCCGAGTCCATGTACGTACAGCTCCATGAACCAGAGATTCTTTGTAAATTTGTTCATAATGTTGCTTCGATTAGCCATGACCATCTTCACGGTTCCAAATACTTGGGATATGGTCTTGGATTGCTCAAGAAAAATCACGTTGTGCCGCCCAATAATGGATGAACAGTGAATGGACTACGCAACCATATTCCGAATGAACTCATTGGACGATTTTTGGCACTGAACCACCAGGCGGCGGATTGCTGAGAGTAGATCGGATCGTACTCGTGCTTCACTGATTCCGTACGTGTTCCTGGGAGCTGCTTTTGCTTTTTCAGCCTTGATAGACAGGACTCCGTCGAATATAGAAGTGGAAGGAAAATGATTCAATAGATCTCCCAAATACGCTTGATCGGTATTTGAACTAAACAGAGTATCGAGTCCGTTTGAAGAGCTTCTCTCCAAGATCTTGTAGACTGATCCAAAATACATCACGACAAGCTCCAGTAGTTGAGACGCTTGTCCATTGAAACTTTTCTCTGTCCAGATGAGAGCTTCAATTGCAATACCACTAAGTTCGATCAGAAGAACACAGCTATACAAAGCGTGATACAAGATACATAAATGAGGAATCTGGAAGCGATAAATTATAGAGAAGCACATACCTGATCACGCTTTCAAGTACATTGTCCGGTTTTAGTGCCTTGACAAAAAAGAGAGTAATGCTTTCCAAGCACGGGAAGATTTCAGCAATGTCGAAATGAAATGGTCGCGATCCATGGTTTGCGAAAGCCTCTTCTGGGCTATTCAAGTTGCAATGACTAAGAAGAGCACGGACGAATTGGCAAACTGGGACAAGAGTCTCGAGCACACACAACTTATCCACAGACTGCGCGTAGTTGAACGTTTCCCACATGAAATCGTTCAATATGAACCTTCTCATTTTCTGCATCCGACTCAGAGCGTCGGTACTCGGCATAGTGTGACAATGCTGATATGATGCCGCCCCATGATTGCAGATGAACAATCCACATGCCAGATAGAATGCTTCTCGCTTGATCCCACCAACGTCAAGGTCTACCTCAGCTTGGATCGGGTAATAACTATCAATACCGAGTGGGCCAAGAGGGTCAAGCACATTGAGCAACAGAATTCTCATCTTGGAATTGCGCCAGCCCATCCCAAGTGTCTGATAGTGCTCCAAATTCTACTCAATTACAGAAGAAGAAAAACGATCAGCATTCCACGTTTCAAACAACCAGTTTCGCAAAGCATACCTGAGCAAACCAGTGAAACAAGCTTGGGTATTTTTGACGAGCGAAGAAAAGACGAATATTTTCCACAAACGATTCGCAAGCAGGAGAAATCTCCCCTGCTTGATTGCCAGAAGCTCTGAGAAGTGCTTTTTTCTGTGGCTTTGACCACGTCGAAGCCTTGGTATCGTGCTTGAAATCTGTATACGCATCACGAAACCGCAGCTGTGCTTGTGGAAAATCTGCACAGCGAGCTTGGCGAAACATCATATCGATAACAGTGAAGAAAATATTCTGCTGACCGGTCGCCATTTCACCGCAGTAGAAAAGAAAACAATCCACATTCGCGTACATGAACTTGAACAGCAAAACGAGCAAACGAAAGCGTTTCCGCTCCTTCAGGGGTTCAGTGGACTCATCAATGGTGTGATATGAAGTCGTTCCGCTGGGAGCACTAAATTCCTCCAGAAATTTGGCCGAAAGCGCATTCCATCCTTCAGAAATTGAATCGTCTAAGAACTGGCTCACCATCTTCAAATTGATTTCGTAAACTCTGCACAGAGACATGCATTTGTCAGATCAATGTGTTAAATATCAAGGACACCTACTAAACGTACTCTGTAAGGGACACAAATATTCCTGATTGAAGATCAAGCATGTAGGATCGAAACTGATTCATATTCGTGCGATTTGTAGACGGATTTAACGCAAGAGCTCGCCAAATCTCGCCACACCCAACACAAAACGAACGAAACAGATCGAGATGAATATCGAGTAGCGTCCACAGCTCTCTTGGTTCACCGTTCATGCGAATTTCATGGACGAATTTGGAATTTGACGCCGTTTTCTGAAGAAGCTGCAGAAGTAGTGGGTCGGTTTTGTAGCGAACAACCGAGTTATCTCGTAGGATATTAAATACGATGCCATCCGACAACATGAGCCAATAATTTGCGTATCGAATTTGCTTCGACGCTTGCGAGTAAATGTCGGTAAATTTCTCGGCAATGTCTTTTTGCAATGAATATGATGCCTCAACTTCTTCGATTCGGCATGGGTTTGATAGCAATGATTGTATATCAAGGGTCCCAGTAATCCACATACTCGCTAGTAATTGCGCAGCTCCTGGCTCACTCAAGAAACAAGTACTGAACCAATCTTTTTCGGGGTGATATTTCAACACGGCACTGAGTAATCGTGGTGCCAAGAATCGAGACTTCACTGCTGCAAATGTACGCGCATTCCAACTGAATGGGATAGTGCACGTTGATATCATTGCTCCAAGCAAGTCAATCACGTACAGCTCTTGAGAAGTCGATTGTCCATTCGAGGGATAATGGAACACCAAGCGCTGCAGTGCTCCACGCAGATGACTCAGAATACTTTGCACTATAATTTGCGAAAAGGTATCAGTAAACTTTGGTAACACTGGTGTGTGCGCACTCCCAGCACTCGGCGTATCCAAATCGAGCGACGCTAAAATGCTGTCATCCAAATAATCGAACTCGCCAAATTCACTTACTTCTTGGACCGGTTGAGAAGTGGAAACATTCAAACTCAAGCTCTGGGCTGGTTGGTCTTTTGCCTGAGGATGTAAAAGCTGGAGAATGGCGATTGCGACATTCAACTGCTTGACGGAAATGATGCATTCTCTATCGATTGCGGCATCGAAGCACAACTCCAATCCAGAGTTCAAGACGGAACCGATGCTAGCTTCGATTGCAGGCACATCATAGGAGTTGACAGCTGAGATTTGATCGAGTTGGCTGAGTTGAAGCGTAAGATCTCGAAAGAGTTGAAGTGATGAGGACACGGCACCTGCATAATATTTCATACCATCAGATGGGTTTCCACTCACAATAGTCCAAATAATACGCCACGTACCGTTCAATAGTTTCCTGTCATCGTTTGATAGCAGATCCTTCCCCTCTCGTAGCGCCAAAATAGCAGATCTTAAGTGATCGTTCATGCTGGAAAAAATAATCACGTACTCCGTTGATTTTTTCAACGCCAATATGCCCATCACGTAAAGTGCTTGAGCCTCACACAGTGAACCCAACTCGGACTTCACAGCCAATAACTTTGTCAGTTCCTTGCAATAAAACCCCCAGTTTCCTTTCGACGATTTACTTCGCTTGTCTTTTCCATTGTCGGCATCGTAGATCATATCCGCAACAGCGACCACCAGCAGCACAGATACCAGCAATCTAGTCTAAAACGCACAACACAGATGAGTCTCTTTGTATATATGCAAATGACCCAGAAGAGTCACGTATAACGCAACGTTACCTGTGATTTCCCGTCGAATTCTTGTGTTGGCCCTTGTTTTGCAGAATCAGACTTATTTGGTGAAGCTTTAGCTGTCACCGACTGAGCTCCTCCCCAATGCCAGTTCATTGATGTCTTGGTGTTGCTATCAGCAGAGCTTGAAGGCTTTGCATCGATGTTTGGTCTTTCAGAGGCTTTGTTGTGTCGAGAATCGACGGCTGTGAGAATTGCTTTTCGAAATCGCAATTGATCGATTCGCTTATCAAGCTTCATCAACATAACCTACAAGTGTATACATGTAAATTAGTCTCCTTGAGTACTATCATCGTGATACCTGGCACTCACCAAAATGATTTTGCAAACGGATTCAGTTGGGTCCGACGATTGCATCGGGATGGAACCTATATAAGACATACGATTCCAAGAGGCCGCGTTCATTTGCTCACATAATTCCAAGAAAGACTGAACAAATCTTGGTAAACGAAGTGGTTGATCTGTGTCTGTAGCGACATCGAATAGCAGCTCGACGATATCTTTCCACAAGCAACAATTTTAGTTGAAGCGACACTTTGATGAACCCGAAACATTATAAGGTACTCTCTTACCACTTCGAGGCAACCATAGCTTTGATAGAATTAAAAGTCTCTGTAAAACTAACTCCTTGAAACTCTCTGCAAGGAAATAAGCATTAAACATGATTAGGTGAGATACAATGTCATACAGGAAGATGCGCACAAAAGAACGTACGCGAATAGGTAGCGAAATCATCTTTAGCTTGGCTGGATGCATCTACTTGATAATCAAATGGAAGAAAATGTGGTTTGCCCTGGTGGAGCAAATCCTTGATAAATGACCACTTAGCTTCATTTCCACTGTTCAAAAATAACACACAAAAGTTCAAAAGCGTTAGTACATGCACTATATAGACGTAGAGTGCAGTGGAAAACCACAAATTCCACATACGAGGTGATTGAACGCTGATCCGACATCTGCGTACAAGCACATGCTTGTGACAAAATGAAGCAGAGATCCCACGCTGATTCTGATGCAAGGAGTTGGCTCGTCCATTTTAATTCTTCTTGATTGGGGTCAGTGGTGTGTGAGTTCCCGTTGCCGACTTCATGTAAATAGCCCCCGCAGGATTCGCCGCGGACAAAAGACGTCGCTAATTGCTCTAAAAAGTGATGTCGATGCTAGTAACACAGAAAAAAGAACAATTACATATGAGTCAGGGAACAAGGCAATTAAGATGTCTGCCTCGCTCAAGCTTACCATCGTCTGAAGCAATGCCCAAAAATCCTTTTCGTTGGTTTGAGACAAGGAGTTTGCCTGTTGGAGGGACCATTTACCGCTTTCAAAGCAGTCAAACATGAGAATCCAAAGTGAAATTGCTGGAATACTGGAGACAACTGGAGATTCTTCAACTCCTTGATTTGGGAAAACATCATTCCAGCGATGAGATGCCGGCATGTACAGATATAAATCCACCAGAAAACGTGCAGTAGCCAGAATAACTCGCATGGGCAACAGATCCGAGAAAACAGAATTAATTGCTTCTTTGTCGCTTGTACTGAAGTTTTCTCTCTTATCGCAGTATGATTTCAGTGCGGTGATCGTCTGAACGCAGTACCAAAACGTATGCATGATCGCAGACAGTACTGGAGTAGTCTTTGCTTCTCGATCAGCCACTTCAAAGAAGAAAACGTATTCTGCTTGGGGAGTACTAAAAAGCGAATTGCAATCCGGTAATGATCGCAGAATTTGCGAGATTTCAAACACACAAGTACGAAGATGTTGAGTCAACCGAGCAATCGGGAGTTGTTTTGATGTCTCAAGTGCACGTGCTGACCAATTTGCTATCGAATCATGGAGCTCTTCTTCCATAGCCACCAACGAGATCCACTCCGGAAAACATTTAAACTTGTCTTCAATGTCTTCCCCAGAGCTTTGACGATCCATCATTAAGTGTATGAACTCTTGCTCGCTGAATCGGACCTCGCAAAGTTTCTGGCGAAGTCTAGATGCGGAGAAGGCCATATCAACATCGACCCCATGCCGATCGTCTACATCAAGAGCTTCGAGCAAAATGTCAGGAATTCGCAGAGAAATTTGGTGACCGAATTTAGAGCACTTCAGTTTTTGGTCTGGTGACAATGGGAACATCACAATATCCTCGAACTCGCGCGACACGAATTCAAAAACAGAAGACCAATCAAGCTGTTTCGTGCTACTTGGTTTGGTATTGCCTGTCATCAGCAACATTTGACGTAGAGAGCCATTTTTCTGAGATACTGAAGCAGAAGTAGCAAAGTTCAAGCGAGGTTCATGGCCATACGTAGTAGCTTCGCCTTCATAAATATTCGTCTCGTCGGGAAAACGGAATGAGTTTGGTACGGTTTGAGCTCTTTGGTAAGGGGTTCCTGTGCTCAGGGTTTTGTATCGCTGGTTTCGAAGCTGGAATCGTTTTTCCTGGACTGAGTCTTCAAACCGCTTCTTCTTGATGGGTGGAGTTCTCGACCCAGAAAGAGCGACCGATCGATTTGTTGGTCCACTCTGTGCAGCTCGCCGTTGCTTCTGGTTGGCCATTTTGAGCCAATTCCAACGCGGATCAGACATTGCCTTCGGCACGTTCCTTCTCGGAAAACGAAGATTTGTATGCATGTTAAACGTATTTTCTCGGCTGCTTGATTGCCTCGAGTTTGTGGATTGAACAAAGCCATAATCATCCAACATCGTGCTTGGTGCAAAATTCTTCTTGAATGTCTTTCTTGCATAGGAACCATCTCGTAGTGCCACGTTGGACGATTGACGCGATGCTGAAGATTTTACTTGGCGTGAAGGTTTTCTGGAGCCATTTTCGACCATGTAATTCAAATTGTCCATCGCAGCAGCGTTCTCGGGGTAATACTCTCGACTGCTGACAGGGCCCTCTGATACTGATTCATCGCTAGCAAAATCATTTGTCGCAGGAGAAAAATGTTGTTTGCCTCGTCGAAACCATTCTTCATTGACCAAGATTTTTGCGTTCTTAGACCAACCTCCAAGGGTGTTAAGCGTAACTTTTAACCCGTCAAACTCTAATTCAATTGCATCGCCCTGTCATCAACCAAAACGTGTGAGACCTTGCCTGCACCATTCATCCGTTTAGCCAGAATGCGAATTGATACCAATGACACTCTTTTCTTCGTCAGCCGTTGAATAATAATGTTCATAACATCTTCGCCTTCATGGATCAGCTTGTCAACTAGGAATCTGTCCAGCCTTGTCATCTATAACCAGAAAACAGCAAAAAGATCAAATACTAAGAGCAAAGGTAACCACTACGCAGTAGCAACTGGTACCTCTTCGTATACTTCATGCATCTCCGTGTCATTGAGCCCAGTAAGCTTCTTCAATTTTCGCTTCATTTGAGATTGCTCGCTCTCAAACGTCGCAAGATTTTGCTTGAAATGTGATAAATATTGGTGAAGCAAGGCCAACAACTCTTTTGCTGTTTTTCCCTTAATGTTGAATCGAACTTCTCGCGCCACATCGTCGGGCAATGAGTTTGCATTATCTTCAGGCTGAATGAAATTTGCGTCTGGATCGTCGCCATCATGCTCGTACCCGCCAACGTAATGGTTTTTTGTTCGAGGTTGCCTTTGCTTCTTTCTGGGGTTGCTTGAATCAGCTGGACTACGATCTGCCCTGGCGTGAGCTTTATTTGTGACATCCACATGATCATATGGCCGAATTTCATCTCCATCATTATCATCATCATCATCACTTTCAATAATTGGTCGAACACGACGCTGGGTTGTCTGTGATGTAGATCTTTGATCCACATTGTGTCGATCTACAATGGCCGTTGCAGGAGAATTCAAAGTTCGAGGTCGATCATTCAAGTTGGTCTGGAGAATAAAAGACCGGGCATCCAATCTCGGACGATAGGAAGTCTCATGTTCAGAGTCTGGGTCGTCTTCGTATTCACTACTGTCACCATCTCCAGCAGGAATATTCGCACTGCTATCACTCATTGGCGTGTCAATTTCGTTCAGCATATCGTTGGACGCACGTGGCGGTCGGTCATTTGGCTGCGGTCTCTTTCTCTTCACGCCCCTTGACGCATGTGAGCCACTTGCAGTAGTCGTACGCACTTCTCTGGTTCTCCTTTGCTTGTCCGGAGCATATTCATCTGAACAACATGACCCAGTTTATCAAAATTCAAATCCAATGTCCACTCTTCTAACGCGAAATGCAGCTCACCATGATAAAAGATCCTACCAACGGGTTTACGAGCATCCGCTCGCTCCTGCAGGATAGACGACAGCTCCACGTACTCGCGCTCAATCCGTCGCTCAAGGCCGCCCAGCACATAGCGGACGTCGTACACCGCCACTGGCCGTCCGTTCTCATCAGTCTCCTGATGAACTCTCACGATGCGTCCAGATCCGCCTGGCTTATTGATACCAGGCCAGGTTCGAGATTGGACTTCAACCAGGTCTCCTTCAGAGAACACAGCTGGTGCCTGGTCCACTTGGTCTGCATCCATGGCCACAGGTTCGCGTCGGCCATCTTGAGCTGTCATTGCCACGTCTTGGAACACAAGCTGCCCGCTAATATGGCGCTCTTCCACAAACACTTCGGCCAGCTCATCCTGCATTCCGTCAGTTGACGTATCCAGCGCAGTATCTTGCTCCGGACGCTCACTCATGCCGCCGTCATCGGCAGGTGAGCTGCTGGGCGCCAGTCCACTCGGCTCTGAGAGCACCACTGGAGACAGGATCGCTCGCATCACGTCATCATCCAGGTCCAGTTGCTGCGGAGGCGTATGGAGGACCTGCTGCTGCTCTGGTGGAGGGAGCAGAGGCTCCGGGGTCTCCTCCTCCGTGTCGCCATCCGACTCGCCCACGAAATCCGCATCGTCCATTTGGTTACCGTTTGGCGCCAAAAGGCAAGTTGCCTGGGGTACATTACCGGTACAAATACCGGTTTCCGTTCTCGACATCGATCTACATGCTCACAGCGCCTGTATGAACACAGACCGGATATACCAATGAACTATGAGGACGCAGCTTTCGGGCGTGATTCCAGGGATCAAACCCATGCAAACAATTTTCACCGCCACCGTGGTACAGCAGTCGAGGTTATAAGGTTGAACCTTCTCGCGTACCATTCCAGTTCATGCTCATTCTCCAAGCTGCGATCGACAGCTCATCCACAATGGCGGCTCCGATACTCGATAGGTTTAACAAGCACATGTTGATCGTAGGTGCTGGAAAGGGCGGGCTCAGCCTTGCGCAAGGGCTCACGAAGCATGGAATCCACTTCATGGTGTTTGAGCGGGACCTTTCACGCGACTACCGACCCCAGGGACACCACTTGCGCATCAATGGCGACGGTTACTGGACACGGACGGACGCGCCATCTACGGCAAGACACTGCTCACACCAGTCTTTTAGGTCATGCTCCTTAAGGTAGCGCTGGGGACGCATCCGGATCCTCTCGTGTCGCTCTTCTCCGAGCCCATGCGGTTCCCTCGCGCATTTTCGACGTTGACTCGATGATGACCCCCAAGCAGCTCAAGCAACTGAGTCTTCGCATGATGAAGCACTGGAGCTCGATGTTGCGTGAAGTCCTGGAGCGACAGGCGCTGGGCGCCGGCGCCTTCACCAAGATCTCAACCATGCACCCGACGATGAAGGATTGGACACCGACCGGCGTCACACTGCTCGGTGACGTCACCCCACGCAATGACGCCTGCAGGAACACGGCGCTCCAGGAGGCACACGTGCATCTTGAGTGTCTGCTGAGCAAAGAAAACAGCGTGGCTGATATTAGTGACTATGAGGCAAAGATGCGCTAGTATGCATCTGCCGCCATCTTTGGCGGCGGTCAGAAAACGTTTGGTCAGCCGCCGCTCGAGGAGATGAAGGGGGTGATCTGAAGCAAGCAAGACTACCAAAGGAGGCGCTAGGTAAGCACGTATCTGCCGCATGCAGTTGTTTGGGATGAAAACAGAAGACTGGTTGGCATTCACAGTTCGGCAGCTGAGCTGCGTGTGCAAAACGAACCAACAGCCAGAGCATCTCAACATGTTCCTTGATAGCCAATAGGTCAGAGCGAGGACCGAGCGAAATTGCTGACCAGTCCATCAGTGACTTGGTCCATGAACTGGATAAACACGCCATGGCCTCCATCTTCAAAGAACAAAGGCTTGACATGGTCGGCGCTCATGTGCTGCATCAATTTGATGGACTCGGTCGGCGGGATGAGGATGTCCTTCATGCTGCCCACTACCAGCACTGGGAACCCGGCATTCTTGATGGCTTCCAGTCGCTCGTCCGACACGAAATGCGTCGACACCGCCATGTATTGACCCATGAGCCCGCGCAGCGAAGGCTTCGACAGCTGCTTTAGCTGGTGACGGTAGAAGGCCTTCAACGTATCGCCCAGAGTCGTGTCGCTCGCCTCCACTGCGTTTCCCAAGCAGTCGTCTGGATACAGCAGCTTCATCATGCTGTCCACGACCGTGTTGAGATCGCGCGCCATCATCGTCTGCCGCATCGGCCCCTTGGCTCTTGGGTCGTCACTGAACTTGCCCCGCGTTGTGACCATGAGCGAGAGCGACCGCACACGCAGCGGCGCTTGAGCTGCCAGCTCGAGAGAGATCATACCGCCCATACTGCAAGCCAACAAAACAGCTATTGGATAAGTGGATGCAAAGCGCCTTGGGTGCGTGTGCAGACTCTCACCTGATGCCGACCACATGGGCTCTCTCCCATCCGACGTGGCTCATGAGCGCCAGCACATCCTGCGCCATATCACTGGTCCTGTATCGACCCAATGGAGCGTCCGTTCCGCCGATACCGCGGTTGTCCAGAGTCAGGATCTTGAGCGGCTTCTTCTGGGTGCCGTTCTTGTACTTGTCGAAGAGCATGCGGATGACGGGGGCCCACTCCTCCTTGTGCTGCGAGAAGCCCATGACCATCACCACACGGTCCTCATGGGCCTCTGACGGCCTTTCTCCAGCAGCTGTCGCCGCCGCTGGCGTCAGTTCCGTTCCATGGAGTGCGTACTCGACAGTGACGCCTGTAGACAGCGTCGCTTTGTGAATGGTCTTGGGCGTGAAGATGCTGGGCACTGAGTAGAGCGCGTCCAAGTGACGCTGCGTGAACAGACCGGGCGCTTTGACGGTCTGCACGCTCGCCATCTTGCACTTTCGCTTCTGCACGTCCACGCGCAAGTTGAGGCCGCCGTTATTATACTTCCGTCATCGTGCAACTCTCGCAGCTTCATCCAATCGCAGCGCTTCATGAGCGCCATGCCATCACGCTAATGCTGATGACACAGCTCATCGATGGTATAACTGAAAACCGGTAAATACCGGTACACCTGATTCAATGGTCTCAACAACTTCAACACGTCAACTCGTGTATGACGTTGATGGACGCATTCAAGCGAGACTCCGTAATCAGGATATGACTGCGTCTGCGTGGATTCATTCAATGCAGTATCGCAAGTGGATTGATAACCGTTCCAGCCGCAATCTTGGGGCGTTGTATTCAAGCTGTATCAATTCTATCCAATCAAACACAGCCAAATCACATTTTCATCCAATCCCGAGTATGCATGCGAAGAGACACGGCATCAACTGCATCGGTCGACGCCATCAGCAGATGAATGCGGGCGCATGGGCGATCTCTCCCTCTCTTGAGGTGCTGAATCCCATTGCGCTCACTCTGACATCCGCCTCTCAAGCACCAGACCCACTTCCTCATGAGCGCCATCAAGGACTACAAGCTCTTTACGCCGCTGCAGCTGAGCGAAGGCCTGACGCTCAAGAATCGCATCGGTACGGCCCCATCACGCGTGCCCGTGCCAGCATGGAGCGCATGCCCATCGAGCGCATGCCCATCGAGCGCAACGCTCTGTACTATGGACAGTGCGCCGGGGCTGGTCTGATCATCAGCGAAGCCACAGCCATCTCGGAGCAGGTCTTCGGCTGGTGGGGCGCGCCAGCGCTCTACGAAGACGCTCATGAGGCCGGCTGGAAGACCGTGGTCGAGCGCGTACACGCCAAGGGTGGCAAGATCTTCCTGCAGCTGTGGCACATGGGGCGCCAAACCCACTCAAGTTTCAACGCCAAGCGCGAGGTCGTCTCGGCCTCGGCCACGTGCAACGACACGGGCCGCACGCGCAACGCCCAGGGAGCTACGAGACGGCGTGTGCACTGGAGACCGAAGAGGTCCCGGGCATCGTGGACGATTACCTCAAGTGCGCCGTCCGTGCGCAACGCGTGGGCTTCGACGGCGTGGAGATCCACGGCGCGAATGGATACCTGATCGATCAGTTCCTGCAGAGCAGCACCAACAAGCGCACAGACAAGTACGGCGGCTCGTTCGAGAACCGCTTCCGCTTGCTGCAGGAGGTGGTCGAGGCGCTCAAGACCGTGTTCCCGGTCGACCGCATCGGCGTGCGCCTCGCCCCCAACGGCGTGTACGGAGACATGCGCTGGCCCGACAACAACGAGATGTTTACGTACGCCATGCAGCGACTGAGCGAGCACAAGCTGGGGTACTAGGCTATGCTGGACGGCTTTGGCTTCGGCCACACGGACAAGAGCCGTCTGCTCACGGCCTTCGACGCCAAGACCGCCTTCAAGGGCCTGATCATGGCCAACAACAGGCACACGCGTGATACGGCGGAGGGCGTGATCCGCTCCGGCTGCGCGGACTTTGTGGGCTTTGGCCGATTGTACATGGCCAACCCGGACCTGGCCGAGCGGTTCCAGAACGACTGGCCGCTCAACACTGAAGTGCCCTACGAACACTACTGGGACGCGCACAAGGGCGACGAAGGCTACAACGACCTGTACTTGAGCTACGCAGACCAGACCAAGAAGCAGAACTAAGACTCGTAGACATCTAAACAATCACGAATCAACTGGATTGGCTTGAAAGGAGGTTATGCAGCTTGATTTACAATGAGGAGCGAGCGAAGGTCCCTGCCAAGGCATCTGCGACTTCCTCCATGAACTGGACGCACACACCATGGCCGCCGTCTTGGAAGAACAACGCCCTGACGTGGTCTGCTTGCATGCGCTCCATCAATGTGACGGACTCGATCAGTGGGAGAACGATGTCTTTCTTGCCGCCAACGATCAAAATGGGGAACCCAACATCCCTGACTAATTCCAGCCGTTCATCCGACACGAAGTGCGTCTTTACGGCCATGTATTGCCCCATGGCTCCGATAGGTGACGGTGGACCACGTCGCTCCAGCTCATGGCGATGGTAGACCTTCAGTACCTCGCCCAGAGGCAAGCCATTGGCTTCCAGCGTGAGGCTATCGTCTGGATAAAGCAGCTTTAGGATGTTCTTGACGATCGTTTTCTGGTTACGTGATACTACCGACTTGAGCATCGGAGCATTCGCTCGTGGATGCTGAGCGAACTTGCCCCGCGTCGTGACCAAGAGCGAAAGCGATCGGACTCGCTCAGGCGCCTGAGCCGCCAGCTCCAGAGAGATCATGCCGCCCATGCTGCAAGTCAACAGGACATTAGGAAATCGCTATGACCGCAAGCCGTAGACGCGTACCTGACACCGACGATATGCGCTGACTCCCATCCCACGTGGTTCATGAGTGCCAGCACATCCTGCGCCATGCCGCTGGTGGTGTAGCGATCCCACGGGATGTCAGAGCCGTGCATGCCGCGATTATCCAGCGTCAAGATCTTGAGCGGCTTCTTCTGGACGCCATTCTTGTTCTTGTCCAGCAGCAAGCGAATGATGGGCGCCCATTCTTCCTTGTGCTGTTTGAAGCCAGTGATCAGAACAACTCTGTCTTCAGAAGCCACTGAAAGTGTATCGGTCGCTGCCTCCGTTGAGTGGAGCGCATATTCAAGAGCTATTCCAGTGGTCAGTATTTTGTATCGCGTGTGAAGAGACTGGACGCAGAGTAGAGTACCTCCAGATGCCTTTGCTTGGACAGACCAGCGGCCTTGACGGTCGGAACGCTTGCCATCCGTTTCGCTTGTGGGGCAGCAGGTCCAAGCCTTCTCCTTCATCCAGCCAGCTCTTGTATTTCCATCCACTCGAACGGATGCCTTTGCACTGGACGTCCACAGACAGCAGCGTATGGCTCTATGATCCGTACGGAGCTCTTGGTGTAGCATTGCCCACATAGTAAAGTCATGCCCATCACTTTTGATGGATAGTCATCCCTTGGATACGTGTGGTGGTTGACGATCCCGTAGAATCCGAGGTACTCGCGTGATGGAAAGAGGAAGCGAGGCCACAAACAGCAGCCTAGGTATCAAGTAGCACTGGTCCAACCTCCATCGTAACACCAAAAGTCGCTGACATCCATCATCATTGTCCGTTGATGAGCCCAGGCGTCCATCAAAGACCGCTTGACAGCATGGCCTATGTTTTGGTCTGGATCATGACAGCTCTTGTGGTTGCTAATGGCTTATGAGAACCGACTCGATCCTGGGACACAACGAATGGCGTCGCACACAATCGAAAACGATGGCAAGCGCAAAGACACGGGCCTGACCACCCAGCGACAGGTGGACGCACTCTACTCTGCGCCCAGCATGTTCACACCTGACATGATCCACAAGACCAAGCTTTCCACAGGCATCACAGTCGAGTACGCGCTCCACGCGACTCAGCCGCTACCTACCGCCCACGAAGACCGAGTGGTGATGGTCAATGGCTACAGACAGTACCAGCAAGAGTGAGCGCCCATCATCCGCACGATGTTCGACAAGTTCAAGCGCGGCGACCAGAAGAAGTCGCTCAAGATCCTGACGCTCAACAATCGCGGCATGGGCGGCTCCAGCGCCCCATGGGGGCCGTACAATACCAGCGGCATGGCACGCGATGTTCTAGCGCTCATGGATCATGTCGGATGGGAAACAGCTCACGTCGTTGGCGTCAGGTAAGAGCGTTGATGGTGCCATAACATTGTTTGTCGCTACATGCTCACGCAGCTTGTTGGTCTTGTAGTATGGGAGGCATGATCTCGATGGAGCTGGCTGCGCAAGCGCCAGAGCGCGTTCGATCGCTCTCGCTCATGGTTACCACGAGGGGTAGGTTCAAGGAGCACGCGACAGCACTTGTGCCTTTGACCAAATCGTTACTATCGCGCGACCCAAACACGATCGTCCAGAGCTTGATGAAGCTGCTCTACCCTGTCGACTGCCTCAATAACGCGGTGGAAGCCAAGGACAAGAGTCCGGGTGACCTGCTGAAGGCCTACCATCAACACGAAGTGCACCAGTTTCCTCGATCTTCGCATGTCAGGATCTTCGGCCAATCTGTGGCAGTCAAGACGCATTTTGTATCGGACAAGCGACTAGCAGTGGGCGGCATGAAGGACATCCTCATCCCGGTGACCGAGTCCTTCAAGCTACTGGAGCGTATGAAAGCTGGCCACGTCAAGTCGCTGCTGTTCGAAGACGGCGGCCACGGCCTGTACACCCAGTTCATGGAGGAGGTTACTGATGGGCTGTTGGCCACGTTCGCTCGCTCCTCTGTATGAAATTGAGAGATAGAGAGAACCCCACGCTTCGTTGGAAAGGCGAGAGGGCTGCTCAACCGTTGGGCGAGGACCACCAGCTAAAGTAAGCGAATGTATGCATAAATGCGATAAATGATACTCCATAAGAACTCAGTCAATAAATTTTGATAGTCGAGCGCACCCATCCTGCATAATACCGGTACATAAACCGGTAAACAATGATACCGGTACATAACCGGTATAACAAACCGATCACGGCTGATATCCAGCGCCGATCTTCAGTGTGAAATGGACGAAGGAGTGGCGAGCGTCCCGACCGCCAAGGCGGTGGGCGTGCACACGCAGCGGCACTTAGATGCGCTGTACTCCGGTCGCAAGCTCTTTTCAGAGGAGACTGTGCACAAGGCGGTGCTGTCCACCGGCATCACAGTGGAGTATGCTCTGCATGGGACCGGGGCAGAAGCCCCCGCGGCAGCGTCCGAGACCCAAGAGGACCGGATTGTGATGATCATGGGCTTCACGGAGCGCAAGGAAGCGTGGGGAGCCGGCATCAACATGCTACTCGACAAGCACAAGAGCGGCGCGCAGAAGAAGCCGCTCCGGATCCTGACCCTGGACAATCGCGGCGTCGGCGGTTCTGACGTCTCATGGGGTCGATACACGACAAGCGGCATGGCGCAGGACGTGCTGGCGCTGCTGGACCACGTCGGCTGGGACGCAGCGCACGTCGTAGGCGTCAGGTACGCGCAGCTGCTCAGCCATTAAAGCTTGATCTGTATTCTCACGCTGCGTTGCTGCAATAGCATGGGCGGCATGATCGCTCTGGAGATCGCGTCTGCTGCGCCAAAACGGGTCCGATCTCTCTCGCTCATGGTCACGACGCGGGGAAATTACAGGGGCGACCACCGAGGACATCAGCTCATGTGCCGTGTTGTGTTATCGCGCGATCCGAGGACGATCACGGACAACGTGGTGCAGATGCTCTACCCGGAGCATTCTCTGATGAATCCGATGGAGATGAGCGATACGACCGTGGGCGAGGCGCTCTCTGCCTTCCATCTCCAGAGCATCAAGCAGCGCCCACCGCCCCCCTCGCTGATCGGCGTGGTGGGCCAGCTCCTGGCGATCCAGACCCACTTCGTGTCGGATGAGCGACTGGCTGAGATTCGAGATGCCGGCTTCCCCATTCTGATCCTGGGCGGCATGAGAGACATCCTGATCCCAGTCGTGGAGTCCATCATGCTGTTTGAGCGCATGAAGGCTGCGCACGTAAAGCCACTGTTCTTTGAAGACGGCGGCCATGGCATCGGGATCCAGTTCGTGGAGGAAGTCGCGGATGCGCTCGTGGAAACTTTCGCAAGGTCCTGTTGAAGCGTCCATGGAAGGCTGATACTGTAAATGAATATCCAACCGCTTGTTTGCTGTCGAAGCACAAGGAGCACAACAGGTTTCGAAATCGAAGCCAATTGGTGGAAAATCCGACTGAACATTGACTGATGACTGAACTGATCCGGACAGAGAACCGACAAATGCTGCTTCGACTTGATCCGGTAACTGTACACTGGACATGGCCAGCAGCTGATTGGTGTCAGCCCATCGTTGACGAATCATGGCGTAATGGTCTGCTGAATGAATGGCGGCGTGTCTATTCCTCGCGGCACAAGCGAATCCGATGGCGAGCGTACCGACCGTCCAAGCCACGGGCCTGTTCACACAGAAGCACGTGGATGCGCTACAGTCTGCGCCCAGCATCTTCACGACGGAGACGATCCGCAAAACAACGCTGTCCACTGGCCTCACGGTCGAGTACGCGTTGCATGCGACAGCGTTAGCGGCACCAGCGGCTGATGAGCTACCCGAAGCGCTCGAAGACCGCGTGGTCATGATCGTGGGGTTTATGCAGCGCAAGGAAGAGTGGGCGCCCATGATGCACATGATGCTGGGCAAGTACAAGAGAGGCGGGCAGAAGAAGGCGCTCAAGATCCTGACGATGGACAACCGCGGTATGGGCGGCTCCAGTGTCCCATGGGGACGCTACACGACAAGCGGCATGGCGCGCGATGTGCTGGCACTCATGACTCACGTGGGATGGCAATCGGCGCATGTGGTCGGCGTCAGGTTTGAGGATCGATGACGGCGAATTAGTGGCTCGCTGTCTCACGCGAACGCTGATGATTGTGTATGATAGCATGGGCGGCATGATCTCGTTGGAACTGGCTGCGCAAGCACCAGAGCGCGTCCTATCGCTTTCTCTTATCGTCACCACGCGGGGCAAGTTCACCGAAGACCCGCGATCAAAGGAGCCAATGCGCGGGACGCTTGTATCGCGCGCTCCCAAGACGTTCGTAGACTGCATGTTGAAGTTACTCTACCCAGAAGAATCCCTAGCGAAGGCTATGGAAGCAGAAGGAACGACTCAATGCGACGCACTCTCTGCCTTTCACCTCAGTGAGCTCAAACAGCGGTCACCCGCACCTGCGCGCTTTGGAGTCGTGGCTCAGATCGTGGCGATCAAGACGCACTTCGTGTCGGATGAACGACTGGCTGGTATCAAGAACGCGGGCTTTCCGATCTTGATTATCGGAGGCATGAAAGACATTCTCATTCCGCCAGCAGAGTCCATCACGCTGTATGAGCGCATGAAGGCAGACCACGTCAAGCCGCTGTTCTTCGAAGACGCTGGCCACGGCGTCTTCAACCAGTTTGTCGAGGAAGTCGCCGACGGACTTGTGGGCAATTTCGCGTGTTGTTCACCATAAGAACCCCAATCACCTGCATACACCACCTCGGTAGATCCAAGCCAAAACCTTAGAGCTGAGTCTGTTCGTTCAAACCTACAGTATTTTTGATGGGCTCACACAGATTATGTGACGTGTGAGCAAATGTGTGAGCACGTCGTCGGTTCTCCGATAGAAAAGTGAGACCATGGGATCACATCGAATTCGCAGCGCCTTCGAATCAAAGCCATCTCGTGGTATGGAAGCTCAATACCGGTGGCCACACCGGTAAAGAACATGCCAACTGCAAGGGTGGGACGTTGATGACATCAACAGAAGAGCACCAATGAAGCGTCTGGAAACGCCACACAACTGAAAGCGGATGGCTAGCATCCCGACCATCAAAGCCGTCGGCCTATCGTCGCAGCGACAGCTGGACGCGCTCTACTCCGGCACCAGTATCTTCACACCGGAGACTGTCCACAAGGCGACGCTGTCCACCGGTCTCACGGTCGAGTATGCGCTGCATGCGACCGAGTCGGCTGGGGCTCCGGTGGCCGATGCGTCTCCGGAGACCCAAGAGGACCACGTCGTGTTGATCATGGGCTTCATGCAGCACAAGGAGTCGTGGGCGGCCATCATCACCATGCTATTTGAGAGGTACAAGACTGGCACACAGAAGAAGCCGCTCAAGGTCTTGACTCTGGACAACTGCGGCATCGGAGGAACGGACGTCTCCTGGTGGCGCTACACGACCAGCGGCATGGCGCAGGACGTGCTCGGGTTGATGGACCATGTAGGATGGGAGACGGCTCACGTGGTCGGCGTCAGGTGAGCACGCGCTAGCTCTGCCTTGCTCAAAGTATGTAGCAGCAATACTCACGATTCTCCTTGTAGCATGGGCGGCATGATCTCTTTGGAACTCGCCTCTGCGGCGCCGCAGCGCGTCCGCTCATTGTCGCTCATCGTCACGACGCGAGGCAAGTATGATGGTGACCCACGAGCCAAGGAGCCGATGCGCAAGTCGCTCTTCTCGCGCGACGAGAGCGTGGTCGTGGAGAACTTGATGAAGACGCTGTACCCGGACGAGTTCTTAGACAGACCGATGCCCGGGAAAGAGGGTGTGGCCATGCGCGACGAGATCTCTGCCTATCATTTGCAGATGATCAAGCAGCGTAAAGCGCCGGCGTCGATCTTTGGACTCCTCGGCCAGTTCCTGGCGATCAAGACCCACTTCGTGTCGGACGAACGTCTGGCCGAGATCACGAAGGCCGGCTTCCCAATCCTGATCGTGGGCAGCATGCAGGACATCCTGATCCCACCGGTCGAGTCCGTCACGCTCATGGAGTGCATGAAGGCGGAGCACGTGCAGCCGCTGTTCTTCGAAGACTCTGGCCACGCCGTGACTGTCCAGTGCGTCGATGAAGTCACGGACGGACTCGTGAGCACGTTCTCTCGCTCCTCGTTGTAAGTACATGTACATTTTCTCAGGGGATCTGCAGTGCTCCATTGCCCTCTGTGATGGAGAAGACGTCACAAATGCAGGTCATTCGGGCATTGCCGCATTGGAGACGAAGCCATGACATCATAATCCAGTGAAAATCAATGGATACATGCGTATAATTGTTGAGAGGTTTTATCAGATACCTGAGAGCCTTATTAAGGTCCGGATAAAAATAATAAAACTCATTTTCGCAGGTAATGCATCCTTGCAAGATCGCGTGACAACATGTCATGGGAATGCATGACAACCAGAGAATCACCACCCACCAACACGCACTTTGGAATCGACTGCTGATCGCTGAAGGGTTTCGAGAGGTATCTATCTGCTAATGGCTGGCCGCATCTGCAGCACGACCACGACGGCCGTCTCGACCGCCAAGAAGGGGTTCCGCCTGCAGCGGCACGTAGACTCGGTGCACACAGCGCCCTTCCATTTCCATCCCGATCGAGTGCGCCGCGTCAAGCTGGCCAACGCCATCACGCTCGAGTACGCCATCCACGAGCACCAGCCGGACGCCCGAGCCTGCTTGAAGTCGGACCTGGAGGAAGAGCACGTGGTCCTGGTCATGGGCTTCGTGCACACCAAGGAAGTGTGGACGCCGACCATAGACACTATTCTCCAGCAGTGGCAGGAGCTCGAGCCTCAGCGCACGCTCAAGATCCTGACGATGGACAACCGCGGCGTGGGCGGCAGCACGTCTCCGCTCGGCCCGTACTCGACCCAGATGCTGGCAGGCGACGTGCTGGCGCTCATGGACCACGTCGGATGGAAGACCGCGCACGTCGTCGGCTTTAGGTACGAGCCCTATCGCAGTATGACCATAGCATCTCTCTGATCGCTGATGCTTGTGCTTGTTGTTAGTATGGGCGGCATGATCTCGCTGGAGCTGGCGCACATGGCACCTGCCCGCGTCCAGTCGCTCACGCTGCTGGTCACAACGCGCGGGCGGTACTTCCCGGACATCAAGAGCGTCGCACCGCTCGTGCGCACGCTCGAGATGAAGGACCAGGCCACCGAGATCCACAACCAGCTCATGATCCTGTACCCTGCGTTGTTCCTGTCGCAGGAGATGGAGAGCGACGGGTGCAAGACCATGTACGAGGTAATCTTTGACTGCCACAAGTACCTCTCGGACGCGCGCGCTGCACCACGAGTCTTCGGCGTGATCGGCCAGAGCACGGCCGTGCTGTCGCACTACGTCTCGGACGAGCGGCTGCGCGAGATCCGCGACTTCGGCTTCCCCATCACGGTCATCGGCGCCGGTCAGGACGTGATCATCCCGGCGAGAGAGTCGCGCACGCTGCAGCACGTGCTGGCCGCCGACCACGTGCGCGCCGTCATGTACGAGGACGCCGACCACGGCGCCTTCATCCAGTACCTCGACGAGGTCGCCTCGGACATCATCGACACTTTGCGACGAGGCATGGCCATGACGCGTACTTAATGAACTCTATAAATGTATATGTCGTGACTTCGTTAAGTTCGTATGTGTTTGACAATCGGATATCGTGGCAGCATGGCGCAGCTACTACGAGCTGCTGGTAATAGGATCGCATGGAGGTCTCTCTCTCTCAGGCGCAAGGCTGACATGTGGACCGTTTGCCTGTGGCTCTGCGTATGCAGGCAATGGGGATCTGGACAAGGTGATCGAGATGCGTGGCCAGTGGAGCCACCAGAACAAGAAGGGCGAGACAGGTTGGGCTTGTGAGGCGGATCTGGTTCATGCGCTTGTTTGGGGGGCTCACTGGTGTGTGTTATGGCGGCTGTAGCTCTCCACATTGCAGTGTCGGAGGACCAGCTGGAGGTCGTCAAGCACCTCGTGGCGAACGGCGCGCAGCTTAATGCGCAGGACAAGAAGAACAAGTTCACGCCGCTCATGCTCTGTCTGGCGCAGCAGCCACCGCGGTTCCTGGAGCTCTTCCAGGTCATTTTAAAGGGCAAGCCCGATCTGAGTGTCGCTGACTCCACTGGGCAGACCGCTCTCCATCTCTGTGCTCGTATGTGAGCGGCGTTTCCTTCATTAGAGAGGACCCCAGTGGCTCACTTGCGTCATGAACTGCAGAGTACGAGGAAGAAGAAGCCCTGGAGATGGTGCTCCGAGCTAAGCCCAAGGTGGACGCAGCAGACGCCAAGAAGATGACTGCGCTCCACATTGCTGCTGGAAAGGGCAACATCGATGCTGTGAAGCTTCTGGTATTATACGCGATGAATCGCTTGAAGAATGGATGCATTGGGGTTATGACAGCCTTGGTTTATGCAGGTCGAACGAGGCCATGCGAACGTGAATGCTGTCGACGCCAAGGGGAATTCACCTCTGTATGTGGTGAGCGCTATTGATCTGTTTGAACCAACTTAGATGCTTAAGTTTTATTGCAGGCACTGGGTCTGCATCAACAATGGAAGCGATTCAATCGCGCTCATCCAGTACTTGGTCTCCAAGGTAAACAATCACCCAACTTCAAAGCTGCTCGACTGATGACTAACGCTGTTGGTATAAAGGGCGCGAAACCGGTGAAGAACGTGTTCGGCAACACGCCGTTGCATTCGGAGGCCATGCATTGCGATGCCCAGTCTGTCTGGCCGACGGAGATCGCCAACGCATTGGTGGATGCCTTCCCGGACCTCGCTACAGAAGTGAACAAGAACGAGCTCACGTCCCAGCAGACGTTCGAGCAAGGCATTGACTCGGAAGATCCCGCTACCGAGAAGAAAACGGCGAAGCAAGAAGCTGCCGCTGTCGAGAGCCAGGAGTCTACGGATGCTTATCGTGACAATGCAGCTGCTGCGCGAGCAGGTACGCGTTGCCATTTGAAAATTAGTGTGATGCATGCCGCTAACCGTTGTCTCCGTTGATGAACGCTCTGCAGCTGCCTTGGCTCGAACCAAGAAGAAAGCTTCAAAGCAAAATGACAAGAATGGCTCCAGTCCCTACATGTGGATCGCCATTATGCTTGCACTTCTTGCCATTGCGTATTCGTTCGTTGCAAGCGAATCTCCGGAGCAATAAGCCCATCGTTTTGTCCTAATGCCATGCATTGGTTTTGCTCCTTTCTCTGTGATTGATGGGTTTTGATGTTGATGAAACTGATGCAATAAACTGTTTTGAATTTTCCCAAAAGATGAGGTTGTCGTGTGGAGTGTGTGTCGAAGCAAAGGTTGGAAAGGTGTGAAGCCATGAGCGCTACGGATTTGTCGCTAGTCAGTTGACATTGTTCTCGGCGGCTGAAGTGTGACCACGACGCAAAGAAAGGAATGACCAACATCAAAAAGATGAGCTTCTGTCATGGTGGCACCGTGAAGATAACCAGTGCTTTGGGCCCAATTTCACACCAAGTGATGGTGATATTCACGTGTTGGTGAAGCTCCCATCAGTGGTAAGCGTGCGAACGGATGTCGATATCGCAAATCTGATCAAGGACCAAGTGAAAATGGGTATGATCATTCCAGGAATATGATCGGCGACGATCTGAGAACTCGATTAATTTATCAAGATGTCCAAAGCCGATAGAATCAACTCTCAGGGCCCACCTGGGACTTGCATTTTACACGATTGAGTATGTCGAGGATCACGGTGGCGCAATTTCTGCCTTTTGTTGGACAAGCTTTCATGATAACCGTTCAGAGCAACGAGCGGCTTGCAGTATATCGAAGGAAACTTGAGATCACCATTCTGCACTGGTACTGGCAGTGGGCAGAAATATTTTGTTGTGGATGTATCAGCAAAAATGACGCTAATAACATACCATGGCATGGCAAAATTACCTTTCAAGGTGAATGGAGCTAATGGATTCAAGCTCATGGAGGATATTTTAATGAACTATCAAGACCTACAAGTAATGGCAGCTATACGATGCACAATCATTTCTTGGAATCTGTGTGCACTCCACTGAAGCGTCAGCGATTATCAACGTAGTACCTGTGAGTGATTGCGGAGCTGTTGAGATGCTGCAAAGTCACGAACTGATGTCGGATCTACTCAGCCCTTAAATTCAGAATTGAATGAACTTCGCAGATGATGATCAGCCAACTACAGATTTCAGCCATACTTACAATCTGTCGTTGTGGTGAGCCATCCCATTTGATGTAACCCACTATTTCTCGCATTACTGACAGTATCCACCCACTTTGGTATGGAACTGTGGGTCCTCTCATTGACGTTTTCAACTGGCAGGTCTGCTATTGATTCTGACATTTTGAGCGACGCTTCTCTTGCGCAACAAAAAAATGATAATCTCTTCCCACACGACATTGCTGTCTTTGGCGCCTGCAAACTTTGCGCATGTCTTCGTCAACTTCATGTTCACGGCTGGTTATTTGCGTGGCACTTGGCTAAGGCTGCGCAAGTAGATAAGATTCGTCGAAAGCAGGGCATTCACTGAAGCAAATAACAGATGAGCGATTTATACGTCTCCTTGTGTCTATGCTTTAATCAACACATGCAGCAAGTAAACTTTCTCTCGCAGAGAATTGAGGTAAGTCGATTCGTTTTTCATGCCTTGGATCTCCACCAGAGCGGGGTCAGCTCCATTTCCAAGTTTTCTGGCGTATTTTCTGATCCGATAGAAGCGAGCCTTCTTCAGTGGCTGTGTGTTCTGTTTCAATGCATCAAATGATCTCTTGCCGAAGTACGATTTCTGCAGCGAGTTGCAGCAAACCAAATGAATATAACTCGATTCTGGTATCTGCTGTAGAATGCTCCTCATGGATTCAATGTGGGCTCCTGGTCATTGCTGCACTGGAATGAGTACTTCTTGGAAATGCTGATACCACCATTTAGACCAGTGTTCTGCAACTGTTCCAAATTCCCAAGCTGTAACTCTTACGTCAGATAGCTGGGCTGTGTGATATTGAGTGGAGATAGGAACGGCACCCTGACGCCTTCCACAGCTATTGGGAACTTGATCACTGCATTAGGAGAGTCATGAATGTCAAGCTCATACAGCAATGCAGAAAAGAAATCATCAAACGCAACATCAGTCAATCCATTCTTGTGGCTTGCCAACACAATTGAGCCAGACACTTCCATTCGAATCGTGCCTTCATTCGAGGGTTTGCTGGTGTTTTCAAAACAAAGCACAGATTCTTCATCATTTTCTGCCATCATCAAAGCTTCATGAAATGGAATCGGCCCGCTATTCTTGTCCTCCAACGCGCGGAATGCTTTACCATCCATCAAGCACAAGTGCAAGAGCATATCCTGCTCCGCCGAAGGAAACACAGAGCGACACTCCCACGGCTCTCTCTCGTCGTTTTTTACCAAAGAACTCGAACGAATGCTCCTCGGTGAGATAAGCGTAGTGTCCGTTGGTACGATGACTTTGGTCATCCACAACATAACTGGCAGAGAGAAACAGACAAACCTGGCCGCTTCGATCTATTGCTGCCCTTCCATTTGGCACATTGTCTGGCTAGTTCTGCAACCATGACATCCATGAACTCCACCAGATTCGTGTTGGTGCAAGTCGGACTACTGCCAATGAACTCCAGAGCCGCTTTCGCAAATAGAGGTCTGCTGCTGAGACCAATACACTTGGGACAAGGCCATTTGAGTTTCCCAACGTCGCAGGAACTCTCCAGTATAATTAAAGGGTCTTTCCGTGTACACGCTCAATCGCTTGGACGTCCTTGAGCGTTTCTGCGGCTGTTCGAAATGGCGTCATGAACTCTTGCAGTTGGTCGTTCTCAGTCTCGCACAGGCTCGCTCGTTCGCAATAGGCAATGAGCGCGTAACCAAGATATGAATCTGCTTCTCTTCAGTATCGAAACTCGATCCAAAGTAGTTCGCGTCGTTCAGCCTCCACGAAGGCTTCAAACTTGTTCGCAACGCCTACTTTCAAAACCTTCTTCAGAGAGTTGTTGTCCTGTAACCAAGAGCTACTCTCTTTCTGGTTTGTCAGATACAGGGTCAACAGGCTTGGTCTTCTCTTCATCCGTGAACACTAGCAAATCTCTCGTAGTTTCTTTATGCTGTCATGGAGGTCAACGTTTACGGACGATACGATTCTTGTACCAATCGGCGTACCATAGCTGCGTATCTTACTCAAGAATAACAATTCACAACGAGACTTCAAGTCGCGATGTTCACACTAGTGTCATCAAATGCCTTTGTCGTGGCCCGTTTCTCCTTTGGGTTGCAGAGAGTTTCGCGACAAAAGCCGTGAGAAAATACTGAGTACCCTTCCCTCCCCCCAAGTCAGCATCACGTAGTTCTCTGCTGCACTAAGTTAAAGGACAGCAAATTAGCTGTGTGTAAGTTCTCGAAAACTCTTTGTGGAACTTGTCACATGAACATCATTGAGATTCTCTCTGTTGTTGCTTGGTCCGCTAGAGTGGCTTCATGGCACATGGCTCGATCTTAAAGAGAAGAAATTTGTATAGTTGCCAAAACATCTTTTTGGGTGACCTGGATCCAGAACACTACTGCTTCCGATAATTCCAATTGGCTGAGTTACGGACGAAAGAATGTATATTGATCAGGTTACGACGTTGCTAAGCGATACGAGTCACATTGTCAACATCGACATCGTCAGCACTGCTTTCAGCCTTGGCCGTCATTTCGGAGACTTCTTCGTCACTCGCCATGACAGAGTCCTCGCCACGACCCGCCACACGCTTCACAGCGAACGCCATCATAGCAACCATCGCCGCAGCACCGACACCAGCCGCAGCGATC
>JAADVQ010000046.1:0-56306 GCA_023335835.1 Elongisporangium senticosum | reverse complement strand
ACCCCGCCACGCGTGCATCCGGTCACGCCCAAGGACGAAATATCGTCGCCCAAGCAGCAGCAGCAGGCGGAGCCCGAGGTGAAATTGGAGGAGTTGTCGCCCTCGGAGCAGAAGAAGATGCGGCGACGCACGCAGATCGCGTCCAGTGTGCAGCGCCACCGTGAGAAGAAGAAGGTAGGCCTCCCACTACTACTACTACGCCGCCGTCAAGCTATCTTCTTACTGGAACCTCTCTCTCTTGTATTAGAACCTTGTGACCAGCTTGAAGCACGACCTTGCGGCGCTCACGTCGCACCTGGCGATGCTGCGGTCGCAGCGCAAGTTCATGCACGCCAACGACCGCATGGTCGAGTGGGAAGAAGAAGCGATCACGCAGCGCCGCAAGCGGAAGCAGTCCGAGGAGGTCAACGAGCGCATGAAGAAGGCGCTTTTCCAGCAGACAGTGTTCCTCCGGGGCATGCACAGCATGATCACGGGTCTGCCGGCACCGCGCGAGCTCGAGTTCCACGACTGGATCCACTCGTACACAGTGCTAGGCGCGCACGACCTCGCGGCTCGGCGTCGCGAGTACCAGGCGCTGTTCTCAGAGAGCAAGCTGGATCTGTCCAGTAAGATCGTGTGCCGAGAGACCGACGCGATCACGGCAAACTTGAGCACGAAGAACCCGTACTACGCCCAAGTGCGTGTTCTCCACGACGGCACGAACGAGGTGGTCGACGAGGCCGATTTCTACATCAAGCGCGAGGTGAACGACACGGACGCGGTCGCGCTCTCGAACGGCCAGGTCATGAAGAAGTACACGTTCATCTTCGTGTTCGAGGAGGAGGCCGTGGGCTCGTTCGACCAGTTCATCGAGACATCCTTCCAGTCCATGAAGAGCGTCGGCGTATTCTGGCCGGCCGAGCGGTACAGCTCGCGCGTGCAGGACGCAATCGAGACGTCCGACTCGCGTATTTATTACTCGGACCTGACCGCGTCCATGGACGTCGTGGACGACCGTAAAGATTCGGACTGCATGTTCGAGGCTCGTATGCTTGCGACCGTGACCAAGCGGAGCGAGGACGAAGGGCTCATCGTGTGGGACTACGCCGACAAGGACGAACTGTATCCGCTCAACGCTGCTGACCAGGACAGCAACCAATCGAGCGTGGTGCAGCGCAATTCCTGTGGCGCAGTGGTCATACGGCGTGAGCCAGGTGGTCTGATCTCCATGCGCTCGGTCACAATCAAGATCTTTGCTCCGTTGGAAGCCAAGACCCAGAGCGAGATCAAGAACTCGGCCGTGGAGAGCGAGAATGCTGCTATCGTGAACCGGCGCATCGCGCTTCAGGCCTCGGACTACGATCGCGCCAATTCACGCTGCATCAAGTTCGCATACAGCGCCATGCTGGACGCCATTGCGGAGACCAACTCGCCGGCATCAGCTGCAGCCTCTCCATCTTCCTCCAGCTAATCAAGCCAGGTTGCAAGTGTTCAGTTTAATAGTGTCCCCTGGGGGAATAACGTATCATGTACTGTACTGTACTATTCCGCACAAACCCACTACAATATCAACTTCACACTGAGCCACGGTACTCCTATGTGTGGACCTGGGCGGCGTAATCGGCCCATACACAACGGAACTGCACATGGGGCCGCCAAGCGTCTGCGGCGAATGCCGCCGCAAGCTCAAGGTGTTCTCCAAGCGGCGCAAGTGCGTGCACTGCCGCATCATGCTGTGCAAGCTGTGCTTCACGCCGCACATGACGGACCGCCACGGCAGCAGCAGCGCGGACTCGGACGACCGCGACGTGCACTTCGAGTCACCCATGCACGCCACGGCGCTGGGCTCGCCGGACTACGAGGAGCTCATGCTGGACGATGTGGACGGGGTCGTGGAGGTCGCGAGCGACGATGAGGACGACGATGAAGACGAGGACGACATCGACGACGAGGCCGAGAACTTCCGCGCGCACGCGACGCGAGCGGACGAAGAGCCGCTGCCGCTCTCGAGCGTGGCCACGGCTGTGGACCTACTGCACGACGTCGAGGAGGACGAAGAGGACGACGAGGACGAGGAGGCGCTCCAGTTCCGCACGCGACGCAGTCACCGTGACTCAGTGGACGAGGAGCTCAACCAGTACGATGAGTTCGTGCGCTTCCAGAGCGCGATCGCGACCTGGACACGCAAGGAGCTGAACGTGAAGCGGCAGCAGAAGCTGGCTAAGCAGAGCCACTCGCTGTGTCTGCTGCCCAACGTGGTCGAGACCACGCGCGCCTGCCAGGCCCGAGAGATGTTTACGCTGCTCTACTGCGCGGCCGTGACAATCAGCGTCTGGGGTGCCTACCTCGTGATCGCCATGGTCTTCCTCCAGCTGCGCCGTGTCAGCTTTGGCTCGGCTGGCTCCATGGTCGCGTTTCAATAATGCTATACTTTTTGCGCACACAGTAGAAATGAATTCTGTGGCCGTATACTTTCAGCGTGCATACTAAAAATTGTGTGGTCCCGAATGTCCCTACTTAACAGGTTGTTAGGGAATGTATGGTTGTTAACCGCGCAGGATCAAATGACTGGTGGTTGGACTGGGGCCGCGCACCGATTGGCTTCTGGCTTGGGTCATTCCTCCCTTCGAATCGTGAGTGGCAAAGGCGCCCCGACGAGCAGAAAAAGATGGCAAGCAAGCTGAACAGCGAACTCCTGGCCAAGGCCGTGGCCGACATCCTGGCCTTCTCGGCCGGCGAGAAGATCCACGTCAACGGCGCGGATGTGCAGGGCAAGAAGCGCAACTTTAACGAGACCATTGAGCTCCAGATCGCGCTCAAGAACTACGACCCGCAAAAGGACAAGCGTTTCTCCGGCACGTTCAAGCTGCCGACCGTCCCGCGCCCGAACATGAAGATCTGCGTGCTCGGTAACGCCGTCCACTGCGAGCTCGCCGAGAAGGCCGGCTACGAGTTCATGACCGTGGACGACCTGAAGAAGTTCAACAAGAACAAGAAGGTCATCAAGAAGTTCGCCAAGAAGTACGATGCCTTCCTGGCCTCGGACACCCTCATCAAGCAGATCCCGCGTCTGTTGGGCCCCGGTCTTAACAAGGCTGGCAAGTTCCCCACGCTGGTGTCCTCGAACGAGGGCCTGAACGAGAAGGCCGACGCCGTGCGCGCCACCATCAAGTTCCAGATGAAGAAGGTCATGTGCCTGAACGTCGCCATCGGCCACGTCGGCCTCAAGCAGGACGAGATCGTGGTCAACACCCAGCTGGCCGCCAACTTCCTCGCCTCGCTGCTGAAGAAGAACTGGCAGAACATCAAGGTGCTGTACCTTAAGAGCACCATGGGCCCCCCGCAGCAGATCTTCTACTAGGCGACTAGTAGGATTGCTGTAGCGGCAATGATCTTTTTCGTTTCGTTTCACCATATCGACGATTTTTGTTACAAGACAAAGCGCCGGTTTGGGAGCTTATGACAATTGGCACTCAAGTGTGTGGATCCATAAAGAAACATAAATGAAATTTGAAGGGAACCAAATCATTCAACCAACTTTGTTTGTGGTGTATCTATGCATCGCCATAACTACAAAGCCAAGCGTATCAAAATCCAGATTCTTATTGCAATTGCTTATCTTCAGCTTTTTGGGTTGATAGACCCATGAGGAATGTTAATGAATGTATGACCTACAATCACTTAAGAGTTGGTGACGTAGGTCATGGTCACCGTGATGGCCAGCACCACGATGTGGGCTGTGATGCAGCCCAGGAACACGTAGAACACGCGGATGGTGCGCTTGCCAATGCATTTGCCTGTCCACGGACAGTGGTGATCCAGCTGCAGCATCGCCAAGAGCACTTTGTCAATACCCCACTACAGCTTCGTACAATTAGCAGAGTACACGTACATCATCAATGCAGACGCCGCAGTCGTAGCAATGCGAGGCCGAGAGAGGTCGTCGCACTTGGCATTGAGCTGCAGCATTCCCAATGAGCACATATTGTAACATTAACATCATGACTGCTCCGTTATGCAGCATTTATTCACGCACCACAGATAACGCCTCGCTCGGCGCCAATGGCGGCATCGGGCGGCGGTGTCAGTGGCTGCCAGATCACGCCTGGATCACTGCAGGCTACGAACGAGAAGCTCGCGGTCGTGATCACCATGGAAACGATCAGTATAATCTGTAGTACCAGACTCATGCCGTTCCGCCTGCACGCACAATAGATAGGCTGCATGAGAACCAACGAACGGCGGTTGGTCTCCGGATGAATACGTACGCGAACAGCAGCAAGAGCGTGGGGCCGAGCGAGATGAAGTACGTGAGCAACATGCAGGGCCAATTGGGTCCGACATGACACGTCGTGGGGAACATGCCGTAGCTACTGGAACAGGAGCAGAGCACGTAGGTGTTGCCGAAGCGCACGCAACAGCGGGTCGGCCGCTTATGCGCGTACTTGGTCACATGCGTGTCGCTGTCGTGCGCGTCCGCGGCAGCAGAGCGGCCGTTCTCAAGATCGTCGCTCAGCAGCTGCACGTTCATGGGCAAAGGCGACTGCTGCGCCCGAGAAGACCGGGAAGCTGTCGCCGCGCCGCGCACGGGTGCCGGGCTATACGCACGCACGTCCACGAGCGGCATATTAGCAATTCGGAAAGAGAACAAAGGAACGGGAGACGGTAGGTATCAGAGACCTGAAAGTGTTTTCAGCCAATCGTTTGAGGCAACTTCATATTTCAGCGAATCATAGGGGAGAGATACATGAAATGACCAATGGCAGGGTGGGTAAATGGGTAAGAACATCGATGCATAATCAAACGTAATCAAATGAGACGTTATACTTCTTCGACTTCAAGCATCGCTGTACAAGTATTAATGCTTGTATGCGAGCCTTTACCAACGGCTCACAAACAAGCGAAATCCGACGCCAATCTTGAACGTTCGACTCTAAATGACAGTCCATTGCCAGTATGGTACTGTATTGACCGATCCGAAACCTCAAATGGATTACCTAATTGGAAGCTGCACGTGCTTACCTGTTCGTGAAGCGCCTGGAAATTGTGGGGTTTCTGTTTCGTGCATTCGCTTCAGTCTCTGTTTCTTCTGATGTAGCAAATCGTGAAGCGTCCATTTGCATTATTACGACGTGTAGGGGTTAAGGAAATAGTTCGCGGACGCAAGTCTTCTCATATGTGCAAACACTACACAGAGGATGACTCGCATTTGGTACGTTGTGTCAGCAGGCCACTTTGTTATATTTAGTTCGAAAAAGGAATACAATTCAAGTTTGCATCGGGGGCAAATATTAGCTATCGCGGCGAACAAGTCGCAGATCTAACCATGCTTTAATCACAAATATTCTTCCCTGAAGATCAGTAAAACATGGCCCGCACTTATTGAAATTATGCTCCTGGTTTAGCTTGTGTTAGTTGTGCAACTGTAGCTCTTCTGGTGGCTGTGAAGGTTGTTCTATCCACGAAACGATTGATCCAAGCGCACAATTACCGGTATCGGCAGCTATTATTGCACCTCAGACGAAGATTGAGATTTAGGATTCGCAACGAAAGAAATTACAATCTGCATGACCCACGTTTGTTGTTACCGTGCGTGATATCCGCTACGTAATATGTCTGACCGTTTCACGTTCGACATTGTTGCTCGTCAACCTCGTGCTGACTTCACCTGATGGGACGCTGGAGTGGCCATTGGGTGCATGGCCAAATGACAGGGGAAGGCGAGCGCATTTATCTGCCCTTGGAGTACGAGCGAATCCGATCTTTGGATCAGATCGAGTCTGCGGCAAAAGCAGTTCCTGTTGCAAGTTGGAGCGTCTGGGGTCATCCGATACGCTGGCGAATTCGAGTGCAATGTACGTCACGGCCAGGGCGAAATGCTGTACGAAAACGGCAACCGCGTCATCGGGTCATTCGTCAAGGGCTTTGCGTATGGAATCGCTAGATATCGCTTCCCTGGGACTGGAAAAGTCCGATTTGCCGAGTTCGTACGAGGAGAGCGACGTCGCTGGCTGACTATTGAAGAGGAAGAAGAGATTCTAATGAAGAGGATGACTCCTCAATGGTGGTCATTGCGTTTATTCTACTCCAATGACTGGAAGGTACATGCTATCACCAGCAAGATACTTGATAGGTATCTTGCAATGTTTAGCTGCTCTGACTGCAGCGCGTCATCGTCGTTTTGCCACGGCATCATCGCCGTTTTACACATGTCGCAGATTTTTAGTCTAGTACCACCACCAAATCAAATCGAATCGGGGCCACTAATGTGCTTCATACCACAGCCAGCGTCGTTTCTATACAGTCATACGATGATTTGCTGAAATCCATCATCATTTGCACTCTCATTGGCTTAAAGCAGTTGAATCTGCAAATCGATATTCCTACCGTCAATGTGCACTTAAAGTACGGTTTTCTGCTTCGTGTGGCACGCCCTCCGCCAGTTTGTGGTTCTCCTCCCTCCTCCGTAAAGAAAACCCCTGCATCATGCTCCGCGCTGTGTCCCGCCGCTCGCCCGTGGCCCTCCGCTCGGCGCCGCTCACCGGCCGCGCCTTCTCCAGCGCCTCCAGTGACTACGACCTCGTGGTCATTGGCGGCGGCCCGGGTGGCTACGTGGCCGCCATCAAGGCTGCCCAGCTTGGCCTGAAGACCGCCTGCATCGAGTCGCGCGGCTCGCTCGGCGGCACCTGCCTCAACGTGGGCTGCATCCCATCCAAGGCGCTGCTGCACTCGACACACCTGTACCACTCGGCGCAGCACGACTTCAAGAAGTACGGCATTGAGGTGTCGGACGTCAAGATGAACTTCGACGGCATGATGAAGTCGAAGGAGAAGGCCGTGAAGACGCTCACGGGCGGCATTGAGCAGCTCTTCAAGAAGAACAAGGTGACCTACATCAAGGGCCACGGCAAGATCGTCGCCAAGAACGAGGTCTCGGTCACGGCCAGCGACAACAGCAACCAGACCGTCTCGGCCAAGAACATCCTGATCGCCACCGGCTCGGAAGTCTCCCCGCTGCCGCCCTGCCCCGTCGACAACGACGCCGGCAAGATCGTCGACTCCACGGGCGCGCTCGTGCTCAAGAAGGTGCCGGAGCACCTTGTGGTCGTCGGTGCCGGTGTCATCGGTCTGGAGCTGGGCTCTGTCTACAAGCGCCTGGGCGCCAAGGTCACCGTTGTGGAGTTCCTCGACCGCGTGTGCCCCGGCCTCGACCTGGAGCTCGGCAAGGAGTTCACCAAGCTGCTGAAGAAGCAGGGCATGAACTTCGAGTTCAGCACCAAGGTCACGGCCTCGCAGGTCAACGGCGACAAGGTCACGCTCACCACGGAGGCCTCGGCCGGTGGCAACGCCAAGCAGATCGAAGCTGACGCCGTGCTCGTTGCCACGGGCCGTCGCCCCTACACGGGCGGCCTCGGCCTGGAGCAGATGGGCATCCAGACGGACAAGTTCGGCCGCATTGAGGTGGACGACCACTTCCGCACGCAGATCCCCAACATCTTCGCCATCGGCGACGTCATCGCTGGCCCCATGCTCGCGCACAAGGCCGAGGAGGAAGGCATCGCCTGCGTGGAGAACATCTCCGGCAAGCACGGCCACGTGAACTACAACGCCATCCCCGGTGTGATCTACACGTTCCCGGAAGTCGCGTCGGTCGGTAAGACCGAGGAGCAGCTGAAGGAGGAGGGCGTGGCCTACAACGTGGGCAAGTTCCCCATGCTCGCCAACTCGCGCGCCCGCGCTGTGAACGAGGCCGATGGCCTGGTCAAGGTCATCGCCGACAAGACCACGGATCGCATCCTTGGTGTCCACATCATTGCCAGCAACGCCGGTGAGATGATCTCGGAGGGCGTGCTCGGCATGGAGTACGGTGCCGCCAGTGAGGACATTGCTCGCACGTGCCACGCGCACCCGACGCTCAGCGAAGCCTTCAAGGAGGCCTGCGCTGCCGCCTACGACAAGCCCATTAACTTCTAAGCATACAGACTCACAGCATCGTCCTCTGGGAACACACTGTCGCAGATGAATCCTAGTATAACTTTTCCATACGCACACCCTCTACCAGCATACTTTGTTACCACCATGTTTTACCGGGTCGGTAAAGGCCCTGAGCCCACACCATACGCGGGCCCAAGATTTTTCACGAAGAATGCGGTCTTGTAAGTTACGCCAATGTGGTTCTTCTGGTGGCTGTGAAGATCGTTCTACAATGACCAATTGATCAAAGCACACAATTATCGGCAGAAATTAGAGAGATTACAATCTCAGGATGAACTTTGTTGACAAGTTGAAGGTCGCGCTTTAAATGTTGGTTGGACGAACACAAGAACACATGCAGCAAACTAAAGCAGAATCATAATTTTGATGAAGTGTAGTTCGGTGTCTGCGACATAACGATGCAGGCTTCAAGTTGAATCTGGTAATCTTGTGGTAGCGTGTGCTGCATTAAAGTGAGAACATTGCAGACATGATAAGCACCGCACTCGCAGCCAGTGCAGGCACCAAGGGTAGCGACCTTGCAGTGCTCGTGCTGCTGCTGCTGCTGGAATTTTGGGGCGTAGAACTTGAGCTGGACGAATTGTTTGCCGAAGTCGTGACTGGGGTCGCTGACGTCGAAGCAGGAGTAGTGGAGGACGCGTTGCGGCTCCGCAGAGCCAAGAATTCCGTGGGGCAAATGGCCGTGCAGTTGAAACGACGCTCCGAGGGATCATTGTCTTCGTACTGATCGAGACACGAGCGGCATGTGTGGCAGACCTTTGCAGGTTGAGCGCTCGTCGTGTTGATTTGCGTGACGCAGTGAAGACGCTCCGCACACACCGCAGTCTTAGTATCGGAGTCTTCATACCCGTACGAGTTGATACAGGCGTTCACACTGCAATCGCCGGATTGAGCAACCGTGCCCGAAGTTGCCGCCTGGTCATCGCATTTCTCCTTATCGGCTGAACTGCAGGAGCAAACGCTTTGCCCCGCGTCGTCATCATCATCATCGTTGTCGACTGCGCACTCGAGCTGATAGCCGTTGAGCTCGCCGCAGTTGGTCGCGTTGCACTGCAGTGACTCGTACTGGAGAGGGCACTTGGACGGATTGTACTCGGTGCCCAGGAACACGGTCGTGCCGGTTGTAGACTGCACCGTGCGGCCGTCGCCCACATCCATGGTCAGGTCGTCAGCTGCATACACGAGCAGCAAAGACGCCGCCTGGGCGAGCGCGAGGGTTGTGAACGTAGCGCGAAGAACCATTGTGGCTAGTTGAGTTGGTCGCCAGCTGGAGGTCGTATGATATGACAGAAAAGTGAAAGTGGGCCGCAGAGAAACACAAGAAAACTTAAAAGTTCAAGCGTTGAAGCAGGAAGGATGGGTGGCATAATTCAACTGCCTATACGGAAGCCGATCTTGCGTTTTAATCCGTGCGATCGATTAAGGTGGATACTGGACACGATGACGTTTGAGACAGCGATCTCTTCCTTGAAGAACGGCATCGCTTTTGTGGCTGGCAGCGCTCACCGAAATGAAAGCAGACCTCCTACAGATAAACTTGCAGAGTCCTTATTGCTGTGAAAAATCCGGCAATTGTCAGTCATCTGCTTGTGCGAGCAGATACATTTGGAACGAGAAGCTGATCGTATACTCTGATGCATAGTCAAATCTGCTATTGGATGATATTATCACTTACCCATTCGGCTTCGCCGGCTCGGCCGTGCCGATGCTCATCAGCCCCCACGACTACCTGCAATGTACTTCGATTTCTGCTGCATCACCACGGACTCCGACGGCCGCAGCGTACTAGTGTAGGACATCCACATGAACTTCACGCGCAACCTTTCAACTGACGTGCTCATACTGTGCTGAAGTCATTTGGCTGGGTGAACACGGTTCACTGAACCTACATTTTGCCAACATCTGTCGAATTCTACACGAAACGTCACGCAAAGCAATTCATTGTGCTGCCCAGCAGTTTGCATTTGGCCCAAATCGAGTGTTGGGAGTCCCAACACTCAATATTGTATCACATCCTGTGTTCCTTCACAATGGATGAAGTGGGTGCAACCCAACATTCTTGTCTCACACACACGCAAATGTGGAACACTGTCCCGATGGACTTTGTGGGTGAAAGACAGCAAAAAAGGTGTTCTTATATAACTCAAATAAACCAATTTTCTCAATTGCTGTACAATATGGGACTCGAGTTTACTGCAAGAGTGCCATGGAGATCACGAAGGCGGCCAAAGCGGCCACGAGTCCAGTGACGTTGATGCGCTGCGGGGCGGCGCTGGTGGTGTTGCTACCGGCAGCCTTGGACGAGGCGCTGGAGCTGGACGCGGCGGACGCAGAGGCAGAGCCTGACGTGGAACCAGACGAGGACGACTCGTTCAGAAGCGTGATGAATTCAGTGGGGCAGATGGCCGAGCAGTTGAAGCGGTTGACCGACGATCCCGACTTGGTGGCGGCATCGTTCTGCGTGAGGCACGAGCGGCACGTGTGGCAAATCTGGGCGGGCACCGAGGCCGACGTGTTGACCTCCTTGACGCAGTGCAGGCGCTCAGCGCAGATCTTGGCCGTAGAGTCCGTGGACGTGAAGCCGTACGAGTCGACGCACTCGTTCTCGCTGCAGTCGCCGAACTGGGGCACGGTGCCGCTAGTGGCGTTCGGGTTCGCCTGGCTCTGGCAGACCTTCTCATCGTCCGACGTGCATTCGCACATCTTCTTCTCGGCGCCGTCCTGCTGGCCGAGCGAGACGCACTCAAGGTCGTAACCGTTCAGCTCACCGCAGGATGTAGAGCTGCACTTGAGCGACGAGAACTGGAGCGGGCACTTGGACGGGTTGTACTCCGTGCCGAGGAAGAGGGTCGTGCCAGTCGTGGACTCAACAGTCGTGCCATCTCCGACCGACATTGTCAGGTCGTCATCGGCGCGCACAAGCGCCACGGGGGCGGTCAGCATGAGAGCCAGAAGGGTGAGGGCGCGGGTCATCTGCATGATGGCTTGAATATGAAGGAAGCTACTGGTCGAAGGGGATCTCTCGAGGCGGCGACAAAACCCAAAGTGAGGCATCGAAACACAGGGGCACGCAGACCTTATGCGATAGGGTAGTGTGGGCCGGCCACCCATCCCTCCTTGCATTCGCAGTACAGTACGATCTATGGCGCTGATTGGGTTTGAATCAGCGGGAAGACGACTGCGGGCAGAAAATCCGTTGCGCGTGACTGCAAATTTCAACGAAATTGACCGAAGGATGGGACAAAACTGACTGACCGTTTTGCACTTGTTTTGCAGAAATGAGATTTTGTACTGGATATTCGTATGGTGGATGTTGGCGATTTTGCGAAAAACTAGAATGTGACAAATAAAAGGGGGGAAATACTAGCATAAACCCCAACGTTGTGTGTGGAAGCGAAACGTAACTTTTGCACAACGGTCCATGCAGGATTCGCAATTGATTTTGGCGGGAGAAAATGCAAAAAAGTGGATCAGATCCTCAGAGTCATTTTGATATGCGAGAGGGCGTCGGTTCAGCCACCCAATGATATAAAATCAAAAATTCAATTGTGGGGTTCACTAATGATGAGCGCTTTCCTCCACAAATTTAGGCTGAACCTTTCTCGGAAGTTTGCGCACGAATTGTTGAACTCGGACGGCATAAAAACACATCCGCACGAGTTGGTGCATATGTGATGGCCAAGTTACTTACAATAAGTATTCGTGATGTGTATCGTGTGTCTGTATCAACTGGAGACACCACAAGACCGGCTGGCTTGCTCGCCGGGGCAGTCCTGTGATTTGGCGCGCACTTTTTGCTGGACCGCATCTCAGTGGCAGCTTCATGGTGTAATGTCTGGACTCGCGCGTGTGAGTAACAGGGTACAAACAGGCCAGTTGTCCGTGCGCCACACCACCACCACATGAAGAACTGCAACCGGGTTTAGCAGAGAGATTGTGGGCCAACCGTTTTTAACAGAAAATGTTTTCTTCTACCTTTCCCAACTTCAATAGTGGGCCTAAGCTATCGCAGTCCCTTGTTTCGGCTTGGCTGGATTCGGGACCGCCGATGTCCACGCGGAGGCGAGTCCCCCTTTTGACCAAGATGCAGATGAACATGGATCCGAACGGCCAGAGCCCGTGGTTCACGACCTCGGGCACGCCCGACAATGCGTACCCGCCCATGAACAACAGCGGTGTGGGAGGCGGCGCGATGGGCGTGGGACCTGGCCATACTATGGGCCCGGGGGGCCGCATGGGCGCTCCTATGACGCCCGGAACGTTCCCCGCTCCGATCTCGACGTCATCATCCATGGGCGGCGACGAATACCAGTACAACGACGAGGAAGACTACGAGAACGAGCCACCACTGCTTGAAGGTAAGCGAACGCTTCCTGTTGCATGTACATGAATGAGTGGAGAGCTCATATGAAAGTGGGAATGGACAGAGCTGGGTATCCACTTTGACCACATATGGATGAAGACCCAGTCCGTGCTGCTGCCAACCAAGCAAATCAACGAACACATACTGGACGACGCCGACCTCGCTGGTCCGCTGGTCTTCTGCTTCATCTTTGGCATGTGTCTACTGCTGGTACGAAATCCTCTTCATCTATCGCCCCTCTTCGTCTTATCTCCATACTCATCGCTCGTTTGTATGCGCGTTAACCAGGCCGCCAAGGTGCACTTCGGCTACATCTACGGCTTTGGTGTGATCTCGTGCCTGTTCATGTACCTGCTCATGAATCTGCTGTCGCCCGAGCGCTCCATCGACATCTACCGCGTGTGCTCTGTGCTGGGCTACTGCCTGCTGCCGATCATCGCGCTCGCGGCCGTCAACATCGTGGTCTCGGTCAAGGACCTGGGCCTCGGCGGGTTCGCATTGGCCTCGCTCAGCATTCTATGGAGCACGTATACGGCCGCGCGGTTCTTCGAGAAGGCGCTGTATATGACGGAGCAGAAGTGGCTCATTGTGTACCCGACCGTGCTGGTCTACAGCTGCTTTGTGCTGATCACCGTGTTCTAAGCGGATAGATAGCATTGTGTAGTATGGGGTGGGTGCGTAGCGTAATGCGGATCGGCGGATATGTACACCCACCTAAATAAATAAGAACAAACGGAAAAAGCATGAGGTTGAACACTTTTGTGGGGTGATGTTGATCCATGAACCCCCATATTTTGTGTATGGATAGACAGGGTTAGATGCGGATGGGAGGAAACCAGATCAAGCAATTCTTTTTTTCTCCTACGTGTTTTGTTGGATGCAGTGGGAGTGTGCAAAATTTTATCTCCTCCCCACTACAGTACTGTGATCACTGGATCGTGTTCATACCATGGTCGGGTCGCGAACGAACGGATAACCTTAGGCGAACACCTCGCCAGTTGACAGCTACAGTAACCACAGCTGGAAATGTGGTCAAAAGAGGGTGCATGTAAAGTGAGAGCGTTTGACCTATTTCGCGGTTTATGATGTGTCTTCTTTCTAAATTCCAACTGCGTTACGACGATACTGTACTTCCTATATAATAGTGACCCTATTTTCCAATCTGCTTATTGCGATTTCGGTTCAACACGCCACAGATCGGTGCAAATGGGCCAGTCGGTTGCGCACAATGGCCATGGCCAGTAGATCTCCTGCCGGCGCATCCAGCGGCAGCGTCTGCAGCGTGACCACATGAACATTGGGGAACCGTCTCCGTACGATGGCGAAGTCGTCTAGCGGCGCCACAAGCGTCACGACTGTGATGCGACTGGGCTGCGCCCCGCGCGTCTGCATTTGTTGCAGCACTGAGCAGAGCGCATCGCCCGACGCCGTCGTGACGTCCAGCAGCAGCAGATGGTGCTTCTCTAGGCTGCTGCCTTGACTGCTGCTATCGCTTCCTGGTGCCTGGGTCATATTGCGCACCACGATCTCTTGGCACTGAGCACCGGAGGACAACTTGTTGCCGTCGTCGGTGTTGGATGAGGTCATCCCCATGCGAGCGTAGCCAATGGCCTGCTCTGGCTCGAGCGAGTGGAACACGTCGAGCAATGGGCAGCCCTTGGGGGCCATGGAGATCGCGCAGATCGGGAGCTCGAGAGCCACACCGCTGGTCTTGGCATCATCCGTCAGGGATACCTCGGTGGGGCGCGTAGCCACGCGTGTGAGTGCTTCCTCCATGAGCAGCCGCAGCACGCGGTCGCTGCAGCGCTGGAACTGGAGATCGCTCGTGTCTCGACTCTGCATGGTCGAGAGCAGCCGTGAGACTGTGGGCGGTGGCAGCTCGTAAATGCCATTGAGCAAGCTCGACGAGCTGCCCAACGCCGCGACGCGCGGGCGATTGGCCTTGACCTTGAACGTCTTCTGGCGAGGCTTCTTCGGATGCTTGGCCAGTGGGTTCTGGTTCTTGCGGGACATGACTTCCTCGCGGTGCTTGTAGAGGTTGCAAATGGCCGCTCGGCTCACCTGGTACTCCTTGGCCAGTGCGGCCTGGGTCTCACCCCGCTCGATGCGGAGCAGGATCGTGCGGCGGTCCATCTCGCGCAGGTATCTCGAGTGCTTGACAATGGGAGAGGGCGTGAGGCCAGGCCCCTGGTTCGTGGAGGTGTGCGCGACTGGCGTGGACACGGCCGCGACGCTCGTAGCCACATCGGTCGGCGACTGCGGGTCTTCCTCGGTGCTGGCGTCTGTGTGGCTTGGGCTGACCGTGTGAAGCAGGACGCCGCACTTGGGCCAGTCGTACCGGGACTGGGGTAGCGTGATGCGTCCCAGTGGTGGTGATTCATAGCCCAGGCCTGGGGCTGCAGCGTGGCTATGACGAACTTCCGATTGAGGGCTCGGACGGCGCGCAAGCGGTGGTTGTTGATGTAGGTGCTGCGATCTGGACTCGTATTCCTGGTTGCTCTGAAGCCCACGGGATGCCATATTCATGGGAGTCGATGTGGTGTCGGTTTTCCACCGCTGCTGTTGGAGTGAGGCCACCAGCGGCAACACGAGTGGTGAGACGTGCGAAGAAGGCTGCTGCTGCTGGTCCATGTGGTGATGCGCGCGCTTCTGGGCGCCTGCCTCTTGCGGAAACCGCGACAGCACATGCAGCGCTGGAAGCCGCTGGTGGTTTCCAGACGAGGCCATGGCAGTGATACCTCCGAATGAATTGTGACCGGTCATGTCACTCTCGCGGGGGCGAGCGTTGCGATCGTGCTGGCCGAACGACCCGTAACCACGAGAAGGTTGCCCAATTGACCGCTTGGAGTCCATTGCGGCGCGGCGCTCGAAACACCTCGCAGGAGACTCATGGCGGAGCTGTAGCTGGTGGTCGATGTTGCTGCTGCTGGCCTCGTGCAGACGTCGGCGCTTGGCTGCGGCAGCCGCGTTCATGTGGTCCTGAGATGAGAAGAGCATCATGAGCCGGTGTGTCTTCTCTCCTTCAGAGCCCTGGTTTTGCGTGTTGTTATATGGAGAAATCGCTCAATTGACGATGTCGTCTCGCCTCGCTCTGTGGCAGTGGCTCCAACTTGCAGACTGAGATCAATAACATCGGGCTGAATGTTGAGAGAGAGGGATGCCTGCTATAAAACCTCACAAAGATAAAACCCAAAGTGGATCCAGCACGCCACAATAGAAAACTCGTGGGATCTTATACATACTTAAGTCAAGTTGATGCGTCGTCAGCACCCAGATCGAAAGGGTAAACAAGGGATCAGTAACGGCCTGACCTCTGAAAACAAATAGTGACCCTTTGGGGAGTCGAGGGGAAGGGTTGACAAGCAGAAGAGCGATTAGAGGAATACTATTGCTATTTCTTTTCTCACTCTCTCTTTCTCGTGTCTCAATTCGGTACTGGACTAATTATAGGGCCCAGAGCACCGATTCGTCTGCCTGGTCCCCTCCCATCCTCTTCTACAGTGTGATTTCCCTCCGCCCTCCTGTTTTTGTTCCACAGTATTCAACACCCGACACGTGCAAACTGAAACGATCTCAATCTCAGCAATGGTAGAATCCACGAAGAAACTGCAAGCAGGGAGAGCGCGCGATAGATAAATCAACCACATAGACCTATTATCTGTCTCATTCTTTCCTATATTTTCTCCTTTCCTTCTTTCAACTTTACCCAATTTTCGATTTTACGTTTGTCGTACCACGACCAATTGACATTCAATATGTTGGCGTTATTTTTCGATAAAAGGGCAGCCCATTTTTATCCTGAATCCAATGGCTGTGCTGTAAACAGAGCGGGCTCCAGTAAAAGAACTCCTCACTGAACCCAAAAAAAGCACAAGGAAAGTTTGCGCAGACGAGCCGTGCGACCTGCTCTGAGTATAGAGATTGCTCAAGTAAATTTATAATATTATAGTATAACCCTGCACGCAGGCTAAATATGGCACGCCGCAGAGTCCGTTAAAGAGAGTTGAGTCTTCAGCCCCTTCGCATCAAAAGAAACCTCTTTTGCAAAGTGTTGAGCGAAGAGTTGGGCGCAACCCCCCCGCCGCCCCCTCTGGCCGTTGGTCCCAAACCTTCGTTCAGGTTTGGTACGGTTATTGGAGCGGCAACTGTTCTTTATCGAAAGAAGATGGCGCAACTTGGGAAGGAGATGGGCACTCATGTCCACACATCGAGTGCCGTCAATTGCACGGGTGCTTACTGCTCCGCCCTTTCCGAATCATCTGAATCTGTTCGCACCAGTAGACGTCTTGATTCTTTCTCTCGAGTTAAAAGTGACATGAGCGACAATTCTTTTGCTTGTGCATGCATGTTCTGTCGACGGTTTGATGAGATCCAAGTGATCAGAATTCTCAATAGGAACGCTGACGGAGCCTACAGTATCTCATATTTCGCTTAAATGTTCGGACCTTCAAGCAACGGTGGATTGATAGGTACAGCAAAGATGCGAAGGAATAGGGAGGTCGCGTTCGTTGTTGGAGTGTGCCACAAGCTTGGGACTGCATCCCTCGCCACAATACAGTACCCGTATTGATGCTTAGTTCTCCGCGTATTCTGTTTGCTTTGGATACACAAAAATAAAGATCAAAGCACTCATTTGTTTGCATGCCCTTTCACTGTGCAATTTGTATACTCCATTTTGGGTAAAAGTGGTGACGACCGCCATATTTTAGTTCTCTCGCAGTCGAGATGAGGAACACCTAATCTGAACCCTTTTGCTCTTTTATGAACACGGCTTTCCTTTTCGTCCTAACCCCATACTAATCAAAGGCCTAAACCGCATTAACGTTATTCTGATTTTTTATAACAGTATACACTGAGAGGATCAGACACTGGACACCGACATGAGGCCGTATCGCTGCATGAAGAGCTGCCCACGCGACGCGACGGACGACTCCATGGACGTCGATTCGGGTCTCAGCGGTGTGTCCACGCGCAGCACCAAGAAGCGGACGCTTGGGTACTGGGCGTGTACCTGCGCGATGACCTCAGACGCCACAAACAGCGCCACGACCGTGATCATGGACGCACAGGCGCTATGCTGGGTCAGCAGCTTCCCGACCACTGCGCACAGCCGCTGGCTGGACATGGCCACAAATTCCAGAATAAACGTGTTATGGTACTGCAACGTGGAGGGCAGCTGCGCATCGACCAGGCGCACACTCTTGCTGCTGTATGCGATCATGGTGTCGGGTGACTCGCTTGATGGTGACCAGGCCATCGGCTGCACGTCCACACGCGCGTAGGCCGTGGGTCGTTCGGGCTCCAGCTGACGAAACATGTGCAGCAATGGGCACGTGGTGTCCATGACAGAAATCGCGCACGGCGGGTTCTCCATGTGCACGCCGGCGACCTGCTCGTGGTCCGAGATGGGCACGTCCAGCATCGCGATGGGTCCGCAGGACAGCGCTTCTTCCATGAGCAGATGCACGATCCGATCTGTACACCGCCGAAACTCGACGGTTGAGGTCGTGACGTTCTCTATCCGCGTGAGCAGCAGCGCTACGGCTTGGGACTTGAGCACTTGAACAGGCGCGTGGCAACGAGCAGGGGCCGAAGGCAGAGCCTGCATCGTCCGTCGAGACTGTTGTGAGGTCATGGATGCCGATGAAGAATGCCGGTGTGTGCTGCTGTTGTTTGACGTCGTAGTTGAAGCCATGGCGATCGGCAGGACGGGCGCAGGTTTGGGCGCAGCATTGCGCGACTTCTTTGGGTGCTTCGCCAGCGGGTTCTCGTCGCGGCGCGACATGACAGCCTCGCGGTGTTTGTTTAGATTGCAGATCGCGGCTCGGCTGACTTGGAATTCCTTGGCCAGCACCGACTGCTTCTCGCCTCGGTCAATGCGCGAGAGGATCACGCGACGGTCGCGCTCACACAGATACCGCGACGTCTTGACCACAACCTCCGGCGTCGCCGCCGCGGAAGGCTGATGGAGCGAGCCATTCACTGGTGCATATCTCTTCACCTCGGCCGACTTGTTTGGACTCATGTACACTTTCGTTGGTCCCCATCGGTGCTGCTGTTGCTGCTGTGGAGGCGGGGCGCCCATGGAGGGCTGCCCGTACAGCGCGCGCACAGCCGACATGCTGAGTGAGGATGGCACCAGAGGCGACGATATGGATGACGACGAGCACGTCGAGGAGGACGATGAACAAGAGGCTCCGCTGTCGCCGTGCGAGTGCAGATACATGGCCAGCGATGGAAGACTTCCCATAGGCGCCGTCTCGAAGGCATCCAGTCCCGAGGGTGGACTCACGGGTGCGTACCGGTCGACCATGAAGCTGTGCGGAGCGAACGACTGGCTGTGCATGAGTGGAGTCTCCAACGGACTGCTTCGGCGCTTCATCTTGACTTGTTCGCGGTTTTTGAATTGTGATTGAAGTCGCACGGTCGCTCAGAAAAAACCCTTCTTGTTCTACATAACAGAAATGCACCAGCTAAAAAACCTCAGTGTCTGCTCGCAAAAGCGTCCAATCAACTCATGGAAAAAAGGTGATACCCCCTTCTTCTTATCGTTATTTATTATTCTTCCATCGCCATCGCATGCATCGCTTTTTCCTTGTTGTTAAGTAACGGATTCGAAGCACACAAGCCCATGGCCGCATGGATTGATTGGAGGAGAGTCGCCCCTCCTCAGTTCTGAGCGAAGTGGTCGCATATAGTCAAATTCCTATAAATATGAGTTGATAGATAATAACTCCACTGGAACCAAACAAACCAATTTGAGAAAAATAAAACCAGGCAGTGTGAGAGCAGACGGGAGTTAAAGCTGCACTCTCCATCTTCTCTGTTTTACCACATTAACAACAGCGCTAATTAGCGAGTCACATCCACATAGGTTCGTATACTCGAATGATATTCACTTCATCTTTCGCGGATGTGGACTTGGTCGGACTCTCGTTCGTATTGCAGCGCTGGTGCATGTTTTTGTGTTGTTGATCATGCTGCATAAAAACGCTAAATACGGACGCCATTTTCTTTTCATAAAAGCATATCCACTTGTCTCAATTTAAACTGCAACTGCATAATTCACTGTCTTAATGTAGAGAGCGAATAGGACTGCCTCTTTTTAAATAGGCAGTCCTATTCGCTACTTTCTGTCATTTGAGGAAGCGGATCTATAAAAAGATTCGCTTGCTCACAGAAAGTGCGATCCAGCTCTGCACGAAATGCGTGTGGGATCGAGCGCCAACGAACACAACGTCTCACACTGACAAGAAGGAGGGAAGACGTTTCAGACAAGAGAGTGAGCAGCCGCTCTGGGGGAGGAAGAAAAAGGGAACGGAAAGCACGACAGGACTTTTGCGTCCGGTCGAGCGCGACTGTGTACAGTGGGGAACCCTGTTCCAAAGCATTTTTTAACACAAAATTCATCACCCTGTCTGTGTTCTCTGCTCATCTTCCTCGCCTTCACGATTGCTCTCCCTCCCTTTTCTGTTTCATGTGAATCTCTCTCACTTGCATACAGACACCGACGGAAAAGTGTGTCAACCATAATGAACGTCACACAAAAAGAGGAGAATCTAATTTTGATACATAAAAATCAGCCAATCAAAGTCCATTATTCTCAATCAATTTTTCGCTCTTTCTTTTCACGTTATCACTATATTTGTCCAATCAAAGTAAAGAATGCCCATCTGGCGGACTTTTTGTTTGGTTTCCTATCTATCATTTTAGGTAAAGCCCACAATTTGTGGCGGACTTTTCCGTCGTTGTCTGTACATGCAGCTGGCTCCGTCGCGGATGTATCTTGCTAGTACCGTTGTACGGTACGCAGGAGGTCGCTGGCGACAAGATCTCGTTCGCTCACTCCAAAGTTTATAGAATTCAAATCACAGAAGAAGGATCCGCCGCTTCGTGACATGGATCATGTCGAAGGTGTATCCACTCCAATTGACGATGGCAACGTGAAGAAAGAAAGAAGGGAGCTTGAACTGAAGGAATGTTCTACACTGTATCCGCCATCTTCGCTAATGCGAGTAATAATCCATACATAAAGTGTTCCTCACGCAAGCATGTGATGAGTGCCATGTATATAGCTGCTGCACGTCAAAAGAGTCGGAATGTTATGAGGGACAAGATAAGTATAAGGTTGTGATGCTGAGTTTGGTCAGCATCGGGAGGAGGATGGGCACGGTAAGCCGCATAATTGATGCCAGTATAACCTGCCACACTGGAGCAGTCGTTTGTGTTCGTACAGATTGAAGCTGTATGCGTACGGATACTTGCTGAATAGATCATCATACAAACGGATCCATGTTGGCGCATGGAGAATGCGGCCAGTTTGGATAGAACTACAGTATGCAGCTTGTCTAAACAGTACACCGCATCCTCTGTAACGTGCAGTGGCGGCAATCCAGCCCGGTATACGCAGCACGACTGGACGCTTTGTTCCACCAAAGCACCCTCAGAACAGGCGTTTCGGCGATCTGTCGATGGCGAACGTGCTTCGATGCTCTTGAAGTAAAGAATAATCCTCCAAAGCAAAGCGATTTATTCTGTGCCTTGAAGTCTTCTTCAACAAACGCACCACAGCTTCGATGGTTGTGGAAATGACGTGATAGATCGTCGGCATATCTCTTGCGTCACAAACAACGTCACCAAAGACTTGATAATATAAAAGCAGCTCATTTATTGTGGCTCGTTTCTTCTTCATCAAACTGGACCGATTTTTAACTACTCTTGTCTGTACCATCGGCATCACTGGACTCGATACTGGCTGCTAATCGCCGTTCGTTGTCAAGGAAGACCGATTCGGAGACTACACGCAGCTGACATACGTAGCACTCAGTATCAATAAAAGTTACAGTTGCCACATAAGAGAGAGCATCACGTACGTATCCATTGCTGATCTGGAGCCGTAGCTCTTGACCTCCAAACACTCCAGCTCTCAGTGGGTACTGCACGAGAACCACTGACGCGTCTCGAGCCGGCAGCACGTTGAGTACGCGAGCATTCAGCGTCGCCTCTCCATCGCTTTGGGGTCGGATCCGATCAAAGAGTGTTCGGTCCATAACCAGCAGCTGCACGAGATCGCCGCGCGCAGGGAACGTGCCCACAGCAGTCTGCGGCGACTGCAGCACCACTAGTGGAATTAGATTGGGCGCGTCGCATGGGAACCACTTGTCGGCCGTGTCTGGCTCGCCGTGCGCATGGATCCGCACGCGACCACCAGAACCATTGGTATCTGGCTCTAACGCAACGATGCGGCCCATGAACCACTCGCTCCGCCATCGCTCCAGAACGAACGAACCCAGATCCATTGAGCATTCGTGGCGAGGCGTCGCTTCGTAGTCCTAGCGTGGTGCACACCAACTCAGATCACTGACTGTACAGTACTTGAATCCAATTAAACCAGCGAGTCAATATTACATGAGGACAAGATTATTGGGTAATTGAAAAATATTAGATTCCACGATTGGGTTATTTCCGGACGAGGGGGGGAGACTTTCTGAAGAGTCACAAGCTACAAGTACAACATGGATGAATGGAGGGAGGGGGGGAAAGGACGCATGCCATGGCGCCATTGGGAGTAGGGCGACAACACACTTAAGCAAACTGCGGTGCCAGCTCTACGGAGCGCGGGATGAGCACCTCGTGGCTGACCTTGGCAAGCTGGTGCGACTTCTCCAACTGGAAATCCAGCGTGCGGTTGCGCAGCTGCTGCACACTCTCCTTGCGCTTGAGCATGGGTCGGATTGGCAGGTTCCAGATCGAGCTCTTCTTGCCCTTGGACGATCCTCCGCGGCGCAGAGCGTTCGGTCGTCTCGAGTCTAAAGAGACCGGCGCGCTCATGGGGCGAGGGCGAACGGTGGAAGATGAATGCATGGCGGTCGGGGCAGACGCCGGCGGAGCAATGGTAGCATGAGGCGACGCAGCCGTGGGCTGACCCACATGCTGCGATTCAGTAGCAGCAGCCGCGGTCGTGGCCGGAGAACCACGGTTAAATACGATGGATTCGCACACGAGGCAAATCTTCTGGGGCTTGAAGATGCTGTACCAGGGCATGGCGTACTTGACCTTACTCAGGCACTTCTTGCAGCAGCTTTCGCCGCAGTTGCGACAGTGGTGACGACTCCGCTTCGACATGCGCTGAAACGCCACGCGGCATGTCGCGCAGTTACCAGACTCCTTGAAGGCAGGCGCATTTGAACGCGGCGGGACAGGCGTGCCATCCACAGCAATCGGATCAGCGGAGATGACTTCTTCAACCAATGAATCGCGAATCGGACGACGAGTCGACGCGCGCTTGCGCTGCTTCATGAGCTTCTTTCGGCGCTTGCGTTCCGTTCGGACCGCCTTCTTCTGCGCCTTGGCTTCCACTCGATGCTCGCGCAGCCATTGCTTCGCCTGGCGGCGCTCTTCGCGCTTCAGCGCCTTGTCTTGCTTCTTTCGGAGTGCATCGGCCTTCTTGGCAACCTTTCGCTGCTGTTTGGCCTCAGCCTCCAGCTGCTTTAGTCGCAGCTTCTCGGCCTTCTTCACTTGCGCCTCTTGGAGCTTCTGCTGCTTGGTCTGCTCGTCCAGCACCTTCTTCAGCTGCTTGAGCTCGCGCTTGACTTGCTTCTGCTCAGCCTTCTCGACAGCTTTGTGCTGCTTCTTCGCATCCTTCTCCAGCGCCTTCTGCTGCTTGATCGCTTGCTTTTCCTGCTCGCGCGCCACGTCCGCGTCACTCTTGGGGGATCGACGGAAGAGGTTCATGCTGCTCCTTCAGGGTGGATGGATTGGTCTTGGGTTTCCTCTGGGCGACGGCGCTCGAGCAGAGCAAAAGCGTGAATGAGGAGCTCTTTCGCTCCGCCCGTACATCGTGAAAGAGGAATCGTTAGCCGCGTCCACTCTAGTCACACGGGGCTGGTGATCTGGATGGGGCCATCTGGGAACTAGAAATGGGCTCTGTGTATGGCAGGGTATGCATTCATACAGGAATTCTGTTGTAGCTTGCAAGGGAATAATTCGTGATTGATAGTGTGATTGGTTTAAGCAGGATATCGATTACTTGCGGATAGGTCGACAGCGCAGATGGGAGCTGATGGGGGCAGTCAACCAAAATTCCTGGAAATCGCCCCTCTGCTCAAGGATATATACAGAGCACAAGATGCTATCGGACCAGCCCAGGGTTCAGATGATTCAGATGATGCAACTTTTCAAGATCGTATGGGATTGGCAACAAAGACAAACCAAACGGCTGCTGCTGGGATTTTTTTTCGTGGACAGGGCACCATTCGTGCTGGTTGGTTAGCTTCCAAATCACTTTTTGTTTATTTCGTGTAGCAAACGAAAAGTTGAAACCACCCATGGGATTGACTTGGGACAGGACGGCACAACGTATTGATTGGCGTGCGGTGGTCCCACACACAACGGTTTTTTCGTGTGATTAACCGGCAAACGGCAGAGAGTGAGCAAGTTTGAGACGTGAAGAGCGGAGGAACGATGCAGCCACACGCCAGGAGAAAAACGGCAAGCCGGCGGTCTCCTTCATTCTTCCTCTCATCATCCACCACTAGCAACCTCAAAGCGGTAGCGGTTTCCCTGGCGGATCACGCGTGCGGTCAAGATGCGAACAGGAGCGGAATGATCTTGAGAGGCCAGTCGGTTCGATAAAAAATCAGTTCGCTGACAACTTATAGAGAATTACGGTACAGGTGTATATGTGGTTGAGCAAACACAAAATCACAGTTGAGCTTGCTTCTCCAATCTGATGGGAACCAGACGACGCTGGGACTATCGAAGAATAATCATGCGTCATATGCGGGACCCCAGCTGGGGTAGGCGATCTTTTGGACACGAGGCTGCGCCCCTCTACATGCAACGAATGGATGGATGCTCCGGCTTCAACGTGCCTGGCCCAGACAGACTTCAACGTGGCTGGCCAGACAGATGGCAAATGAATGAGAGAGGGCGGACCATATGTTCAAAACGAAAATCCCTTCAGCAATCATCCACCTATGCATTAACCCAAATCCAATCCTTCGTGTTTTATGAGAGATTGGGTAAATGCAGGGATGGTGAGACGCCAATCACCCAATCATCAATGAGCAAACCATTCGGACCGGCTTCCTGTACATGTATAGGGTGCCCGCCATGGTGACCGCCCCGGAGTCATTTCCCAAGACCGCCTCTACGTAATATGGACCGACCGACGTTCCCACTGCCCAAGGACTTCTTCGGCGACGTCCGGCTCTCGGGCGCCGACCAGGACGCGTATCGGGACACGGTGGACAGCCTGCTGCGCGCGGCGCTCAAGGACGAGCGTGAGTTCGCGCGCAAGCGGCAGCAGGTGGACGCGAGCAAGTGGAAAGCCGTCTCGCAGAAGCACCAGTTGCAGGTGTACCGGTCCGCCATGCCGACCGCGGACGGTGGCGGCATGCTTAGCGTGGGCAAGATCGAAGGTACGCTGGAAGACCTGCTCTTCGGGCTGTACAGCCAGAACCAGGAGGACATGAAGCTGTCGCATTCGTACGTGGACGTCAATTGCCGGGACTGCGCCGTGCTCGGCGTGTACGAGAGCGCCACGCTGCAGGACCCGTTCCACTCGGCAGCCGTCAAGTGGGAGCTCACCAAGTTCCCGGGTGTGGGCCGTAGTAAGCGCGACTGGTGCTACCTCGAGGCGCTCGGCTTGGCACAGGACGACCAGGGCCAGCGGTTCGCGTACCTCGTACGCCACTCGGTGGACCGACCCGAGTGCCCGCCGTTCCACAAGAAGTCGGCCGTGCGCGGCCGCGTGTCGCTCACGTTCCTCTACCGCGAGCTCGCGCCGGGATCGATCGGCGTCTACTCGTGCGGCACGGTGGACCCCGCGGGCGAGCTGATCCCACAGCTGGCCGTGATCGGGCCCATGAGCACGCTCACGAGCATCGAGACGTCGACCAAATGCGCCGAGGCCAAGAAGCTCACGCTGCTGGCCATGGCCAATGCGCCGTCGGCGCCCGTGCGCACAGGCTCGTCGTGCTTTGTCTGCCGCAAGGGCAGCAGCATGCGCGTCTCTATGCGCGCGTGCCGCGTGTGCCACCAGACCGTGTGCAATAAATGCTCGTGTAAGAAGGACCTGTTCGCCGGTATTTGCTTCGCGGTCACGCGCGTCGAGTGCTGCACCAACTGCATCGTGCGCGCCAAGATGCTCAAGGCGCGGCCGTCCGAGTTTGAGTTCTCCATCTCGGCGCACGCGTTCGACGTGCGGCCCACGAGCGTCAGCAACGCCAGCGCGGCCTCGTGCTCGTACTACCGGTCGCCGCCCGAATCCAGCACGGCGTCCAGCGACGGCGGGTTCGATCGACGGCACATGGACACCAGCTCGCAGTCCTTCGTGAGCTCGGACAGCAGCAGGCCGTCGCAGCAGGACCATCGCAAGTCCCTCGAAATCCTAGATGAGACGGAGCTGCCCAGCAAGACGCTGGCCATGGCCATCGTGCCCGTGCGCAATCAGAACAACCAGTTCCAGGACCAGACCTACCATTGGCAGCAGCCCAGCAGCAGCAACAGCAGCCCGCCGTTCACCACCCCCAAGTCCAGACACAACAGCACGGCGTCCGAGCACCAGGAGGCGCTTTATCTCCAGCTGCTCAAGCTGCAGGTCGCGGCCGAGAAGGTGTACGACACCACGCTGGCCAACGAGGACCTCATGCACCGAATGTAGCTTAGCTTGTGTCGTGTGTTTATTTGTATGGAGTAAACTATTGTTGGATGAGAGTTGCATGGAGCCAAAGGATGTGCCACTCCAGGAGGGAGCATCAGCATGCATGCAGCATGGCACGCCTAATGTCCTACACACGGGATCGCATGCAAATGAATGCGGCCGATGGATTGCTCAAATCGCAACGGCACGTCACCAGAACGCCAGAGCCATCTGCTCACGCACGTCAATGGGTCAGATGCATGAGCAATCATCCAATTGACCAATATTCAAGTAGTAGTATGCGGGTGATTGGATTAAATGTGTCGCGAAAGATGGGTATTTGGATAATCGAGAGGCCGATGCCTACCTAAGTACGAATCGCGGGATTCAACAGTCCATGCTCAGCACTATAGCCATCGCGTTTGAAGGAATGATGGTTACAAGTCTTGGGTTTGGAAGCGCGCGTTCCAGTCACGAGCTATTTCCGTCTAGCACCACGTCTGTGCTTTGAGACAGGATGGAAATGCTCACCATGAAACCCATCGAGCTCGTGTCAGTCCTTGGCTCCGTCGTCAATGCGCTCGTGAAGATCGGCAAGCTGTGCATGGAGCAGCAAATTCAGCCCGCCGTCGGAAATATACATGAAGGAATTCAACTCGCAGCGGGCGCAAGTGGAGGCGCTGGCATTACTCGCTTCTGTTGGACATGCGAATATCGCTCAGCGACCTTGAGCTCTTCGACCTGGAAGCGTACAGCTCCCTCAAAGAGATGCGTGGAAGATCTACAGTAAATCTATTGAATGTGACTTACGAGCCCAGCTTTATCTAAACGACAAAAAACCGGCTGCTGGCTCACCGTGAGAGTTGATGCGCGATTGGATGCGCATTATGCACGAGCGCCATGAGATGCTGCTCGGCCGAATCACCCAATGCGGTGGCGTGGTATCCGCCCTCCAGCACCGACACGACACGGCCTTGGCAGAATATCCAGGCCATGCGCGAGATCTGTGCTGTGATCCAGTAGTAGTCCGCTGCGTCGAGACAGAGATCCGCCAGTGGATCGTGCCGATGGCCGTCGAAACCGGCCGAGACAAGGATCAGTTGCGGCTCGAAACTCGCAACGCGGGGCTCGACCAGATCGAGGAACAGCTTCCGGTACTCGCGAGAGCTCGTGCGCGCCTTGAGCGGGATGTTGAGGATGTTGCTGTGCTCACCAGTCTCGTGCAACCGCCCTGTGTACGGGAACAACGGCGCCTGGTGCAGCGAGACATAGAGCACTCGCGACTCGCTCTCCATGCGCTTCTGGGTGCCGTTGCCGTGGTGCACGTCAAAGTCGATGATCGCGATGCGCTCGAGCGCGTACGTGTCCAGCGCATGGAAGGCCGCCACGCCAATGTTGTTGAAAAAGCAGAACCCCATGGCGCGCTGGGGCTCGGCGTGATGCCCCGGTGGTCGCACCACACAGAACGCATTGGCAGACTGGTGATCTGTGCTCTGCATGACCTGGTCGATGGCATGGCAAACGCCGCCTGCCGCCGCTTTGGATGCCTCCAGTGTGTGGCGCATCATGCACGTGTCTTCGTCGATTTCGATGAACTCGAACTGGCCGTAGTAGCTCTCCTTGGTGAGCGCATGCCCGTTGAATCCACGCGACATCTTGGTAGCTGCTACTGGCGTCGTCTTGTTCTCCGCTGCCAGTCTCTTCTCAGCCTGTATCTGCTCCAGCGAGGCCATGCTGCGCGTGATCTTGCTGGCGAGTCTGGTCATCGCATCGACGTGCAGTTCCGTATGGAAGCGAGCCAACTGCGCTGGCGTGGCGCCTGCAAACTCGTTAAAGCATTGAATGCGCGGAAAACGCCGGGTACAACGATCCAGCACGATGCGCAGCCGCTCCGGCCGCTCCTTGCGCGCAGGGATTCGGTGCTGCGCGCAGGTCTCGCTGGTCACGAGAATGGTGCGTTGCGCCAGAACCAGCGCGTGGACTATCTCGCGCCACGTCGTACACACGTAGGCGAGTCGGATCCAGTCGTCTTCATGCAGACGAAGCGGGTCACGCGCCAGCAGCGCGAGCGCCAGCGAAGAAGTAGTCGCCATCGATCGACGCGATGGAACTCTTGCCTCGTCCGCTGGTAATTCTGAAGAGCAACAGAGACTGGACCGGCTCTACGCGTTACGTATAAAAGCCGTTCTCGACTCTGGAGGACTTGGATTGGCGGCTGTGGATACAGTGAGCTGCATCGTCCTCGGTCTAATCCTGATTCACGGACAAGACGCTCAGCCATGAGGTCGAGAGCCTCGAAGGTAACGCGAGTGCTGACCTGCATAAGACCGCATGAACGGGCACATATGCGTAACATATAAAGCCCAGTTTGCGTCAACGTATAAACGAATTGACACGCATGCGCAATGTGTCCCAAGAATGAACTTCCATAGTCACTAAAAAGAGGAATGTATCCTTCATTGACCTGCACCTTGTGCCATGCATCAATGCCCATATGTTCTTGAACTCAGGAGAACGAACCCAACGTGACCACATAAAAAGGGTCCTGTATACGAGGGGGAGGGGGTACAAAAAGGATCCGCAAGAACCACCGCACGTTCATTTTCTTCCACGAGCCCAAGAAACCCAAGATGGTCCGCGCGCTCTCGAACCACTCGTTCTCCAACCTGGACGAGGTGGCCTTTACGCACCTTCACTGGGACCTCACCATCGACTTCGCGCACAAGCTGCTGCGCGCCAGCGCTGAGTACACGTTCACGCTCACGCCCGAGGCCGCCGCCAAGGAGTCGCCCGTGATCGTGCTGGACACCAACCATTTGGAGATCGAGGCGGTGTATGTGGATGGCGAGGAGGCCTCGTACGAGCTGCAGGCCGCACACAAGGTCTTCGGCCGCCCGCTGGTCGTGGACGTGACCAAGAACTCATCCAAGGTGCGCGTGGAGTACACGACGACCACGGAATCCAGCGGTCTGCAGTGGCTGCCCAAGGAGCTCACGGCCGGCAAGGAGCACCCGTACCTGTTCACGCAGTGCCAGGCCATCCATGCACGTACGATCGTGCCGTCACCCGACACGCCGTCAGCCAAGTTCACGTACTCGGCGCACGTGACGGTGCCCGAGTGGTGCACAGCGCTCATGAGCGCCATCTCGGTCAAGAGCTCAGAGAAGGGTCTGACTCGCCCGCGCACCAAAAAGACTGCCGGCACGAGCGTGTTCTCGTTCCGCCAGGACGTGCCCATCCCTTCGTACTTGTTGGCCATCGCTGCTGGTAAGATGGAGAGCAAGGAGCTGGGCCCTCGCAGCCGTGTCTGGGCCGAGCCCAGCGTCGTGGCCAAGGCCGCGCACGAGTTCTCGCAGACGGAGGAGTTTCTGACGCACGCCGAAGAGATCACGGGCCAGGAGTACGTCTGGAAACGCTACGACCTGGTTTGCCTGCCGCCCTCGTTCCCGTACGGCGGTATGGAGAACCCGTGCCTGACGTTCGTGACGCCCACGCTGCTGGCCGGCGACCGGTCGCTGGCCGATGTCGTGGCGCACGAGATCTCGCACTCGTGGACGGGCAACCTCGTGACGAACCACTCGTGGACCGACTTTTGGCTCAACGAGGGATGGACCATGTGGCTCGAGCGCAAGATCCAGACGCGCATCTACAACGACCCACTGGCCTACGACCTCAAGGCCACCATGGGCCTGCGCGACCTGGTCGAGTCGGTCAACGACTTTGGACCGACCCATCCGTTCACGCACCTTGTGCCCAACGTGGACGGCGTGGACCCGGACGAAGTGTTCTCGTCCATCCCGTACGAGAAGGGCTTCAACTTCCTCAACTACCTCAAGGACCTCGTGGGCGGCCACGACGTGTTCGACGCCTTCGCCAAGGCCTACATCGGCGAATTCAAGTTTAAGACGCTCACGTCGGCGCAGTTCAAGGCGTTCTTCATCAAGTACTTTACGGAGACGGTGGACAAGACGGCGGCCATCGCGCAGGTGGACTGGGAGACCTGGTTCCACGCGCCAGGCATGCCCCCGGTCGAGGCCAAGTTCGACACCACGCGCACCACGCAGGCCATCACGCTGGGCGACCACATCATGTGCAGCGCCGATGCTGCCACGTGGGAGGCGGCCGGCGTGACGGCCAACATGCTCAAGAAGTGGCCGGCCTCGCTCTGGATCCTCATGCTGGACACGCTGCTGCTGCACCAGGCCAAGGAGTCCAGTGAGAAGCAGAGCACCGGTATCGTGGGCCAGCTCTCGCCCACGCACCTGGACGCCATCGACGCGTTCTGCCACAAGCACCTGACCACGACCCACAACGCCGAGCTGCGCTTCCGCTGGTTCACGCTGTCGCTGCGCGCGCAGGACCTGCGTGTGCTGGACAAGACCATCATGTTCCTGCAGGAGCAGGGCCGCATGAAGTACGTGCGCCCGCTCTTCCGCGATCTGTGCAAGGCCGTGGGTCCAGCGCAGACGGCGTCCATCTTTGCTTCGAGCAAGTCGATGTACCACCCGATCGCTGCCAAGATGGTCCAGCGCGACATTGACGAAGCCGCTGCGGCCGCCAGCAAGAAGGGCAGCAGCAACACCAGCAGTACGACCACGACTACGGCTGGTGGCAAGAAGACGATCATCACCACGACCACCACCACGACCTCGTCGTCGGCCGGCGGCAAGCCCGTGAAGACGGTCAAGACGACCACCACGGCCACGTCTGCCGCGTCGTCCAGCCAGCAGGAAGTAGACCTGAACCTGCGTCTGGCCAAGTTCCTGCATCTGCCCACCAAGTACGCCGCGTACTCGCCCGTAGCCGCCATGACGCTCAGCGCTGCCGTCGTTGCGGTCGCCGTGATCCTCGCCAAGCGACGTTAGGAAGATCTTCCTTCTCTCTGTTTATTTCCCTCGTGCGGTAGATAATGGCAATAAGGCTTTCAGCAGTATCTCCGCTGCTTGTCAGCATGAGCAGCGCATTTGGGCTTTTGACACGGTTGAATAAAACCGGTCTAATACCGGTATTACTCCCTATCTCCGATCGTGTGGTATAAAACCACGCCGATTGTGGCTCCACTGTTTAAAACTCCCCGGCGCCGCCACTCAGACCCTGCGCCGCCCTTGAAGAGAAACCACGGGCGCCATGCAGGAGCGCGAGCAGATCGAGCACCTGCTGGCGCAGCTCGTCAAGCGGCTCAAGTCGCGCGATGCGGCCGTGCGCCAGCAGTGCGCGCAGGAGCTGCACGCCTTCGTGGCCACGCTATCGCGCCAGGTGTCCTCGGAGACATTCACCAAGGTGCTGCAACAGCTCACGCCGCAGTTGTACCTGCTGCTGCAGTCCTCACACGAGAGCGACCAGTTGGGCGGCCTCGCGGCCATTGACCTGCTGATCGACATCTCGAATGAGGACCAGATCATCCGCTTCGCCAACTACCTGCGCAATTTCCTGGCCCAGCCCAACACCTCGCGCGCAGCACTGCTGGTTGCCTCCACGGCCCTGGGCCATCTCGCCATGTCCAACCAGACCCATGGCGTGAGCGGTACGCTCGTAGCCGCGTTCGTGGACTTTGAGGTCAAGCGCGCGTTCGAGTGGCTGCAAGGCGAGCGCCAGGAGGCGCTGTTCAGCCAACGGCGTCTTGCCGCGTGCTTCGTGTTGCGTGAATTGGCGCGTGCAGCGCCGACACTGTTCCACGTGAACCTCACGACGTTCTTCCAGTCCATCTGGGGCGCAGTGCGCGATCCACGCGTCGAGATCCGCGAGGCGGCCACGGAAGCTCTGAGTGCGTGCCTCCAGCTGATCGCGCAACGACAGACCCGCCATCGCGTGCAATGGTACTGCAAGGTCTACGATCAAGTCTTTGATGGTCTGACGCTGAGCGGGCGAACGACTAGCAGCAGCACCAGTAGCAGTGCGCTGACGTCCTCCGCGCCTTCGTCGTCGCCGTCGCTGCCGCCGTCGCCGCTGCTGTCGTCCTGGGAAAGTGCACACGGATCCCTGCTTGTGATAGGCGAATTGCTGCAAAACACTGGCGGGTTCATGGTGCCGCGCTTCCGTGAGGTTTGTGACACAGTTCTGCTGTACAAGGACGCCAAGGAGAAGCTTGTGAGTCGCACCGTGTGTGTGTTGCTGCCGCAACTGGCGGAGTTTTGCCCCGATGCCTTTGTTCGCTACTATTTGGACATCAGTCTCGGTCATCTGATGAAGCGGATTGCAAATTACTCAGCCCAGGGGGAACGTGGCATCGCCTTCTTATCGCTTGGCAAGCTGGTGTTGTCTGTTGGCGAGCACGTCATTCCACAGCTACCAGCGATTGTGGGGATGGTCCGAGAGGGCCTTGCAACGCACACGAATCGAAAGAAGAAGGCCAAGAACAAGCTTTATTGCATAGAAACGTTGACGTGTGTGGCGAATCTCTCACGGGCACTGGGCTCGCGCTTTGAACAGTACCTGTTCGATGACCTGCTGGAAATTATGATGCAGGGAGGCATGACGGATGCATTGATCGATGCGCTCACGGAGATCGTTGCCAGCGTACCAAGCGCATTGTCTCTGGTTCAAGAACGACTGTTGAACGAGATCTCAATCATTCTTCGTGGAGTGCCATTCGCGCACGGGATTGCAAGCTCACGTATCACTAGTGGGGGAGCCCCACTGTCAGCAAATGGATTAACGCGTGAAGTCAGCGGTAGTGGTGATGCTGCCAGCGATTCGTCTTTTGTTCCCATCGAGAAGCCCTCGCCACCGGCGAAACAGTCGTCCGTTCTCTCGATATTTTCATCAATGACGCGAGGATCGTGGACATCGTCAGCGTCATCGACGGCGGACGATGATTTAGGTCCACCCCCGTCGTCTGGTTCTTCTGGTCAATCAGGGACCACCTCAAGCTTGCTAATCAAGGGTGATACTGGCGACGAGATTGATATTATATTGTTGTCACTACGAACCTTGAGTTGCTTCGACTTTAGCGGCAACTTTTGCCTTCTTCCATTCGTGCGTGATTGTGTGGCCTTGTATCTCCAAAACCCGGATCCCCGCATCCGCAAGCAAGCTGTGATTACTTGCAGCAAACTGCTGTTGCCTTCTGGAGGACAAGACCCTCTGGATATTTCTTCGCCTGGCGTTTCCTTGCAAGAAAGCTGGCGTCATGTTACGAAGCGTGGACCGAGTGGTCGTGTTATCGATCAAGTGCTCACGCAATTACTCCAGGTTGGAATCTCGGATATCGATTCGAATGTGCGAAGGAGTGTCGTCGAATCACTTGACCGTCGATTCGATGAGCTCATGAGTCAGGAGAATCATTTAACAATGGCGTTCACATTTCTCAACGACGAGCGTGCGGAAATTCGGGAGATATCCATGCAACTATTGGAGCGGATCGCTCCTCGGAATCCAGCATTTGTGATGCCATCCATGCGACGCGTGCTGATCCAAGTTTTGACCGAATTGGAACACACTTCGGATATTCGTATGCGAGAGGAGAGTACGCGCTTACTCGGGTATCTTATTCGTGGAGCACAGCACTTGGTCGACCCATATATCGTTCGCGTTTTGCAAGTCTTGCTGCCATGGCTTGTTCACGGGAATGCTACTCTTGCGAGCGCTGTCTTGGTTACAATTGGGGAACTGGCTGTTGTTTCGCAAAAGCAGATTGGTGCGTACGAACATTATTTGTTCCCTTTGATCATTTACACGCTACAAGACCGCTCCTCAATTGACAAGCGCCAGATTGCTCTTCAAACGCTGGGTCAATTAGCAGGTAGCACTGCATGTGTCATTCGACCGTACCTAGCATCGCCAAAGTTGCTGGAGATTCTGTTAAGCTTGTTGCATCATAATGCAGCCACGCCATGGCATATCCGACGGGAAGCAATGAAAACTATTGGTATTCTTGGAGCGCTTGATCCGTACAAGTACAAGTTATCTGTCTCGCGAGAGTCATTGCAAGAAGCGAACGAAGCTGTTTTGACTACGACTACTTTGGACGGCGCTAATTGCCTTGCAAGTACAAGTAACGCTATTGATCCAGCTCGAGCAAGCAGTAACGGCATTGGAAAGGGAGCTGTTGCGGCGAAGAGCAAGACAGAAGCTCGGTATCAATTTCCAAAACTGGACCTTGATGTGAAGGCATTGGGCATTGCTACGGATTTTGATGGCTTCACTCGAAAGCATGGTGGCGACGCTGTTCTTGATGAAAAGCAACAAATTGAATTGGAACTTTTTGCTGCTGCGCCGATTGGTACACAGCGTCCAGATGCCAAATCTGGAACCGCCGTATTATCCTCATTCAGCCCATCGTCCGTCTTAAGTACTACAACGGGATCCTACTCGCAATCGCAAAAGAAAAAGAAAGGAGGCGTCGCCAGCAGTGTTCTTGCTGGTGGGTACGACTTTGGCGATGATTTGGACTTCAAAATCCTTCTTGATAGCGACCTCGAATTGGACCCCAGTGAGTTGTCACCTTCATCGGAAGCATATTTCCCAACTGTCGCGATTCACGCTTTATTAAGAATTCTCAAGGAGCCATCTCTCCACATGCACCATCATGGTGTTATCCAAGCCATCATGTTCATCTTTAAAAGCTTGTCGACTCAGTGCGTGCCATTTCTCAAGTATATAATTCCGCCGTTTTTGCGGGTGCTTGTACGATGTGAACCCCGCCTTCGTGAATCTCTGTTTCTTCAACTCACGAACTTGATCGCAATTGTGAATGCGCATATGAAGCCCTTTTTTCCTCCTATTATGGCTCTTGCCCTTCGGTATTGGCATTTTCATTTGCCGCAAATCATTCGTTTGATGGAGAAAATTGCTCAAGCTGCGCCTCAAGAATTCAGAAGTGAATACTTTCCAAAGTTGTTGCCAAAGATCTTAGATGTGCTGCAGCCTCATCCGGAACTTTCTGACTTCGCAGGTGTCGATGCAAGCGGTGACTCGTCATCTGCAGCGAGTGGAAAGTCGTTGACTTTAAGTGGTGGTGCTGGTGGATCCCATCATATTGGCGATGCTTCGGGATCTGGACGTATGCACGGTGGTGCATCACTTAACAGCCCACGCCATTTAATTGGAAGCGATTTTCATAGTGGTGGTGCCGGTGTGGAGAATGTATATGATAATGGGCAACGTGGTGCTGGAGGCTCGATGCACAGTATGGATATGCTTAAGAAACTAGGAGGCAAGGGTGGAGGCGTCAATGGAAGTTTGATTACATCGATCCAGATTCAAGTTGTACAGTCACTGGTAGTGTTTCGGGATGCTGTGGAGGAATATGTGTATTTGCTGGTTCCAACATTGGTGCGGCTTATGGAGCACGCTGATACCCCTGTGGACGTCAAGATTATTACGATATATGCGCTCGCAAGGATTTGTATCGTTGCTAACTTCGAGCATTATGCTGGCGCACGCATCTTACAACCATTAGCACGTGTTTCGCGTCAAATTGCTACAAAAGGATCAATGTTCTTCCGCGCAAGTTCAGGGTCTTCTGCAACTGGAAGTGTTTCTGCTGCCCCGTTGAGCAATGGCGCTGGTGTTGACGGAACCCATGCAATTGCGACGACGAGAGAAGAAGCCACCAAGTTTGCTGAAGTGATTTTGTTCGCTCTTTGCGCCGTTGCCTACCAGCTACAACAAGATTTTGTCAGTTTTGAGCCGTTGGTACAACAAATTATCCAGACTTTACCACCGCACAATCAGTCGGCAACCCAAGATATAAAGGCATTGTTGTTACGAACCATTGAAACGCTTCGGCTTGGTGGCAACGTATCGTTGGAGTTATTTGAAAACCCTGCGTTTTCAAACAGTAGCGTACGCAGTATTTTGCAAGAGGTTAACGGAGCTGTTGCAGCCTCAAGCAATAGTGCGGCAACTCCACCTGCACCTCCTTCCAATACGCGCCTTCACGTGAATCAGCAGAATTTGCGTCGTGCGTGGGAAGCCTCGCAACGAAGTACGAAGGAGGATTGGCTTGAATGGATGCGCCGCTTCTCAATTGAATTACTGCGTGAGTCTCCATCAGCGGCGCTGCGGTCGTGTTGTGCACTAGCTCAGGCGTACAACCCCCTGGCGCGGGCTCTATTCAACCCGGCGTTTGTATCATGTTGGAATGAGCTTTATGAACAATACCAGGATTATCTTGTGCGGGCTCTTGAAACAGCATTCCAGAGTGACACAATTCCGGCAGAGATTTTACAGACTCTGCTGAATCTGGCAGAATTTATGGAGCATGATGTGGAAGCTCTTCCAATTGATATTCGTGAGTTGGGCGAGCTAGCTCAGAAGTGTCACGCCTACGCTAAAGCATTGCACTACAAGGAACTGGAATTTCACACATCACCAAGCACTTGCATCGAATCGTTGATTTCAATCAATAATCAACTCGGCCAGCCGGAGGCCGCTGCAGGTATCTTGAAATATGCGCAGCAGCATCATGAAAATGTAATCCAGGTCAAGGAGACGTGGTTTGAGAAGTTACAAGACTGGGAAGAAGCATTAACACTATACGACCGCAAGATTGCCAATTACGGTGCTGATGGTTCAGCTGCGATCGATTTGGAGCTTTACATCGGAAAAATGCGGTGTTTAGAAGCTCTGGGTCGATGGGAAGAATTAACGCAATTGGCTGATGTCGCATGGAAATATATTCATGAGCACGAATTAAACCAGACTCAGAGCAACCGAAGATTCGGAGCTCCGGGAAGCAGCACCCGACCGCTAACCCGACACACGAGTGGCCCGGCAACATCTTCGTTCCATCGTTCGAGTAGTTTCTCCGGATCCACCTCTAGTGTTGGCATTCATTATTCTCATAACGCAGATGATCGTGAAGAAAGCCCCTTACAAAAGGTTGCTATGCTTGGTGCTCGAGCAAACTGGTGCTTGTCCCAGTGGGGTGGCATGGAACAATACGTGAATGAATGTGCAACCACGAATGTGAACGCTACAAGTACTGGTGAGTCGGCCACACAAGCTACTCTCTATCGCTCGGTTCTTGCTGTACACCACGGCAAATTTGACGAAGCAGCTTCCTTGATCGACGAAACCCGAAAGACACTGGACACGAAACTTGGTGCGCTGGTTGGGGAATCTTACAGTCGTGCCTATCAAAGTATGATCACGTTGCAGCAGCTGAGTGAGTTGGAAGAAATTGTAACGTACAAGAAGTTGCGACAACAAGTTGCCAAGACTGAAGAAGCCGCTCGGTACAAGAACCACATTGTTCGCATGTGGCACTCACGATTGAGCGGTTGCAAGCGCGTCGTTGAAGTGTGGCAGCAAATTTTGGCAATCCGATCGTTAATTCTCTCGCCACAAGAAGATATTGATACCTGGCTTCAATTTGCTAGTTTATGTCGGCAGTCAGGGAACCTTACCTTGTCGCTGAACGTATTTACAAATGCGCTTGCTGTGCATTCGAATGCAAATGGTGGAATGCCCTCAAGTGCAAATGGTATGTTTAACATTCGAGCCAGCAGTAGCACTGGCGAAATGTTGAATATTGCCTCGCAGTCTCTGTCAAGCGTCGCATTTGGATATAGTGATCGGGATCACAATCGCGTGGCTTTTGCTTATCTCAAACATCTTTGGGCTGTTGGCGACAAGAGCAAGGCATTAACTGAGCTGCACCAGTTGGTGACAAAGCTTTCGTCTCGTCATCGAGCAGGAGGTTCTAGCATGGGAGTAAGCCAGTTCTCCTCATCCGCGGTGGATGGTTGTAGTGCGGCTTCGTCGTTTAGCAGACCTACTAATTCACAAGAAGAAGAATTAGCGGTGAAATGTCACTTGAAGCTAGCCGAGTGGCAGCTCGCTTTCCACGAGCAACAACTTGAAAAGGTCCCAATCTCAAGCGTCTTGAGTTCCCTGAAGTTGTGTACTGAGTTGGAGCCACGCAGCTACAAAGCATGGCATGCTTGGGCATTGATGAATTTCCATGTTGTGGAATACCGATCGCAAAATGATGTGTCGCCACTCTCCATAAGTGGACCGTCTTCATTGTCTTCTTCCACTGATATTGGTCCATTTATTGCGCCTGCTATTGAAGGATTCTTCCGATCAATCGCATTGGGACGAAGTCGTTGGGCTGCAAATGTCCAGCAAGATATCTTGCGTGTGCTTACGCTATGGTTCGCTCATGGCAATCGATCGGACGTTCATGCAGCGCTGGTGCAAGGGTTCAGTTCAGTGAGTATCGAGACGTGGCTGATCGTAATTCCGCAACTGATTGCACGTATTCATACGCCATACCCACGAATTCAAACCCAACTGCATCGATTGTTGTGTGCTATCGGCGCACAGCATCCGCATGCATTGATATACCCACTCTCCGTGTCGCTGAAATCTCCCTTGGAAGTTCGTCAACGCGCAGCCGAAGCCATCATGAACACGATGCGTCGTAACTACGTGGATCTCGTCGATGAGGCTCTGCTTGTGAGTCGGGAGCTCATCCGAGTAGCAATTTTGTGGCACGAAATGTGGCATGAGGGTTTGGAAGAAGCTTCTCGTCTATACTTTGGCGAGCATGATCTGGATGGTATGGTCGCAGTCTTGGAGCCATTGCATTTGATGATGGATAACGGACCTGAAACATTGCGTGAAGTGAGCTTCCAGCAAGCCTTTGGACATGACTTGCGTGAAGCTCAAGAGTGGCTGCAACGCTTCTTAAACAACCGGAAGAACGAGTCAGATCTCAACCGTGCGTGGGATCTTTACTATCACGTCTTCCGTCGTATCAACAAGCAGCTACCGCAGCTTACGACGCTGGAGCTACAATATGTCTCGCCGAATTTGTTGCAAGCTCGTAATTTGCAACTAGCAGTGCCCGGCACATATCGCGCTGGGCATGCAATTGTCAAGATTGGTAGTTTTGTTCCCACGATCCAGGTCATTACGTCGAAACAGCGTCCACGCCGCATCACGCTTGTCGGCTCCAATGGGCTTGAGTACATGTTCTTGCTCAAGGGCCACGAAGATTTGCGGCAAGATGAGCGTGTGACCCAGTTATTCGGTCTTGTGAATGCTCTGCTGATCAATGACCGGACAACATCGAAGAAGGATCTCAAGATCCATCGTTACCCTGTCATTCCTCTATCTCATAACGCTGGTATCGTCGGTTGGGTGCCTCATTGCGACACCCTCCACCAGCTGATCCGTGACTACCGAGAAGCGCGCAAGATTCTGTTGAACATTGAACATCGCTTGATGCTGCAGATGGCCCCGGACTACGATGCCTTATCACTGTTGCAGAAAGTAGAGGTATTTGAGTATGCCCTCGAGAACACAGCAGGACAGGATCTGTACAAGGTGTTGTGGTTGAAGTCCGATAACTCTGAGATCTGGCTGGAGCGGCGTACGAACTACACGCGCTCACTCGCAGTGATGTCCATGGTGGGCTACATTCTTGGGCTGGGAGATCGCCACCCGTCCAATCTCATGCTGCATCGGTTCACTGGCACGATTGTGCACATCGATTTCGGCGATTGCTTCGAAGTGGCCATGCAGCGTGAGAAATACCCTGAGAAGATTCCGTTCCGATTGACTCGAATGCTCACGAACGCCATGGAAGTGAGTGGCATTGAGGGCAATTTCCGGTTCTCATGTGAAAGCGTCATGCAAGTTCTGCGCGAGAATCGCCACTCGCTCATGGCCATGCTCGAGGCATTCGTGCACGATCCGTTGATCTGTTGGCGTTTGCTGGCTGCCACCAACGTGTCGCCCAGTCGCGCGTCGGCCTCGTCCATGTCATCGTCTGTTGCGACGGGTGGCAGCTATGCTGATCCGCGCAGTCTGATCACCCCAAGTAATAGCAGTCGAATGATGCGACCACCAATGCAGCAATCATTCGTGCGCACAGAGACTCTCACGAGACCGCAACGTCGCAGCGACAGCATTTCCATTCCGGATGCGAATACAACACAGCTAGACCCACCTGATCGTTTGGCCAAGGTTGACGGTGCAGAACAACCGGCAGCAGCACCGGTGCAAGTCACTCTGCCTCCAGCTATGCCAGTGTTCAAGAAGCCGTCGACCGATGCAGCAACAAAATCGGCAGTCGCACAGGCAGCAATTGACGCTGAGCAGGAAATGCTGGAACAAGTGATTGAAGCAACTGGCATCAATGAAGATGCACCAGTTAACGGCAAGAAGCCTGCCACGACCAGCCGCCCCATGCCGAGCCGTGCTCTTCCGCCGCGCCCATCGACGTCACGCCCAATGAGCATTAGCAATTCCATCATGATTCGACGAATGCATGCGCCACCTGCTGCACGAAGTCAGTCGAATGCGAATGCATTTGCGGAAGACAACGATGACCCTGAATCAAGGCAGCCGGTGGAACGGATTAATTACGCGACTACGAACCTGCATCACGAGATCTCGTCCTTGGCGGCGAGCCTATCAAGTGTAGGACAAGGAAGTCTGAGTCGGCGGTTCTCACAAACTCGAGCTGAAGCTGCCGCGGCCGTTGCGGCTGGTGTTACGACAATGCCGGCACAGGCACCGACTCCAGTAGCGGACGAGGTACAGGAAAGCGAACAGCTACCAGCGAATGGGAATGGCGGAGTCGTGCGTGCTCAAGCACGTCGCCGGTCCATGAGCCAGGCCATGAATCCGCCACCGACTGCGAGCATGACTGCCGCACAGCAGCAGCCTCCAGCGTCCGTAGCTGCGAGTCAGTCCAAGAACGGAGACCTGCCAGGCAACCGAACGCACCGAGAACGAGAACTGGTGCACGCGCTGGGCCCAGAAGGCACCGGAGCTCCACGCGAAGCCTTGAATGAAAAGGCCGTGGCTGTCATCCGTCGTGTGCAGGCCAAGCTCACTGGCCGTGACTTTGAGCTGGGCGTCATGGACGATCAGCCGCTGGACGTGCGAGCCCAGGTGCAGAGGCTGATCCACCAAGCCACCTCACACGAGAACTTGTGCCAGTGCTACATCGGTTGGTGTCCATTTTGGTAATAGTGTCATGGGTAATTTGGAAATACATCATAACTTGGGATGAGTGTACAGTACTCTCGTCCTCTGAAACCACATATCTGTTCGAAGGGTCCGATCTGGTTTCAGAGGGCCGCCATATCCAAGGAGCGCTACAGTATGACCATGACGCCGTACGTGCGCGTGAAGCGCCGCAACCAGACGGTCTTCGTGGACGTGCAGCTGCACGACACGTTCCTGAGCGTGAAGGAGAAGCTGGCCACGCTCTTCCACCTCACGCCCCAGCAGATCCAGCTCTGGCAGAACCCGCAGCCGGTACGTACGTCGAACGTCCTCTTCCTCTCTCTTGCCCACCCGCATTGACCGACTGTAACCTGCAGAAGGACAACAAGGAGTTCTCGGACGTGGCCACGCTGGCCGACCACGACATCCACAACGACGCCATCCTGTACATGTGCTGGAAGAAAGAGAGTGCGTCTTGGCCTGAGCTTCTATGTTGGCGTGGACGCTAAGCTGTGTATTGCCTGTTGCAGACTCAGACCAGTGGGAAGAACTCAGCGTGACCAAAGTGGACGCAAGCGACGGCGACGCCAGCGTCAAGAGCGACGCCTAGCGGATCTAACCCCATTGGAAATGTAACTACATCCCGCCTCTGTGTGTGTCTCTCTCTATTGGTCCTTACGTGAGCAGGAGGAACTTGGCGTCGCCCGTGGCCTGGCGGTTGCTGCCGAAGGACAGCACGTTGGACTGCTTGGCGATCCGCGAGCCGAACTGGATCGCGCGCTTGGCCAGCGTCGTGCAGTGCTCGAGCCCGAGCTGCTTGGCTGCCAAGCGCAGCACCAGCTTGTCGCCCTGGCCGCGCGGCTGGCTCAAGTCGCAGATCTGGTCCGTGGCCAGACCGCCGAGGAAGCGCACGACCTGCTCGTCCAGGAACGGGAACCGCGCCTCCTTGCCGTGCGCCGCGATGCAGCGGTCGTCGCGCCCGAGATTGCGCTTCCAGATCCGCTGCAGGTCCTTGTCCAGCTCGCGACGCAGCCACGGCGCGCCGCCGTTCGCGAACGCCGTGCGGTGGCGGCCATAGCCACCGAGCTGCTCGTCCGCGCCGATGCCCACGAGCAGCACGCGGGCCCTGGACGTATACGGCGTGGACTCCTCCAAAGCCTTGGTCTCTGCTGGTGTGGAGGCCGAGGCTTCCGGAGCACCGGAAGACTCGCCCTTGGCTCGATGCACGCGACAGGAGCCGCTTCCTGGGTGAGGCGCGTCCAGAAGCGATCGCAGCGCCGGGAGCTGCTCTGGCGCCAGGCCTGTGGCCAGCAGCGCCTTGGTGGCCGCGTTCTGCTCGTGCATGTTGTTCGAGTCGGCCCATTTGCGCAGCGTCTTGTGCATGCGGAGGCAGCAGACGCGGCAGATCCCAAAGGCGCAGCCATCCTTGCGCTTGCGCTTGCAGCTCTGCACGGGGCAGCCGTTGGCTATGGCGGGTTCTCGGCTGAACAGCTGCAGCGCGTCGACGGCCGATGCGAACGTGCGCTTGGCCATGGCGGTGGCGTCTTCGTGCAGAAACGCGTTCAGATCCGCTGCATCTGCATGGCTTACCGCGTCAGCATGCGCCAACTCGCCCTGGGCGCGCGAGAGGAACCAGAACGCGGCGCCGATGTTGAAGTCCATGTGTGTGTCGCAGGGCGCCATGAGCGCCAGCACGGCACGCTGCTGCGCCAGCACGTGCTCAAAGCGCGTGTTCACGCGCACGAGTCGCCACTCGCGCGTCGGGAACAGCCGCTGGAGCTCTCGATGCGCGATCTCAGCCGCCAGGCGATCCGGCGAGCGGAAGCCGGACTCGGCGTCGAAGCAGACGTTCAGCAGATCGATCGGCTCGGCCGGATCCATGACGTGGAAGTGCGTGAGCGCGGCCAGCACGACCGAGTCGAGGCCGCCGGAGAACAGCACGCCTACACGGGCGTCACTGCTGCTGCTGAGCTTGGGGATTGTGCGTACGCGCACGCCGACGGCGTTGCTGAGCGCCATGAGCAGGCCGTTGGCGGCTTGCTCCAGGCTTACCTGCGAGCTTGATGGCGGCAATGCGTACAGCGGCAACGCGCAGTCGTAGAGGTCGACCGGTGGCGGCGAAGCAGCCGCATCGGGCGCCAGGAGACGGTCGTAGGCGTGGAATTCAAGCTGACCCTGGCTTAGATCTAGCACGTAGATGCCCGTGGAGGGCACTTCGTCAAAGGAATAGTCCGGCGTCTCGCTCTCGTGCGTGAACGACACGGAGCTCAAGCAAAAGCCTGCGAGATCCTGCGCGTCCACCGCCATACTGGCGCTGGCTTGGTCTTGGACCTGGCTGGCGAGTTGCACGAGCAGGTTCTGTCCTATCGTACGCTGGCGGGACAGCAGACTGCGACGCCCGAAGCGGTCGTGGCCAAAGTACACGCGCTGCGAGGCTTCATGAAGCCATACGACAGCGAACGGGCCCTGGATGCGCTTGAACACGCCCAGGATCGAGTCCACGCTATCAGCGAGCAGGAGCTTCTGCGCCAGAAACTGCGTGTCGCTGGCCTCTTCCGGGACAGTGTCATGGTGCTGGTCGTAGCCAAACACCTCTCCGTTCCAGCACAGCACGTTGCGATGTACATCAACGAGCGGTTGGGCCACGAGCACATCGCCTCGCAGGTGCAGCACGGCGCTGAAGAGCTCCAATTGCCAATGGCTCGGCTGCTGCGGCGAATCAGACGCAGACGACGCGACCGCCATGCGCGTGGAGCGCACGAGCCGCTGCACGTGGTCGGGCCCGCGCTGGCTCAGCTTGGCCTCAATCTGCGCCGCATAGGCAGCGCCATTGGGCTGCTGGTCGTCGGGACATGCGCATGGCGTCAGGACCAACGCAATGCCGCACATTTTGGGTGATTTGGGTTCATTCGATGGCTGGATATGCGAATTACCCGATGTGGTGTGTGTGTTTTTGGGTTAATGTCAGAAATACCGGTCGAGCTTCGGTATTCACACATCGGCATGCCGCAATTATTACGACGTCGTGTTACACTGTGTACTGTATCACGGTTCAAAACTGGCTGCTCTCTCTTTTAGAAAAAATACCCAATTGGTCCCTCCCTCCTTCACACAAACTAATAAATCCAATGCACCACCTAAAGACCAGAGTAGCAATAGGTTGCGCAAGCACATCAACACCAAAATGGTTTCAGTTGGAAATGGAGGAAGGTGTCATCATCCGCATGCTGCAAGGGTTCTCTGGGAATGCGAGTGGGTTCGCGTGGATGAGGGGTGGGATCGCCATCCGCAAAAGGATACAGTAAAGGTGTTCGCAGAACCCAGACCGAGCACGACAGTGAATTATCTCAGCGCCACGTGATAAGAAATCATCCTACTGAAGCTCGCTCAGTTGTACTCCACTATCCCCACACCCAGACAGATAAGTATCAGGAAGTTCTGTGTGGCAGATTTGTCACTTAAAAACCAGTTCAAGTGGCAACTGAGACAAAACTGATTGATCATGAACCGTCGGCTGGTTAGCAAGCAGCTGAGCAAGCACAAACATGCACAGTATGCAGCCAGCCAGTTGTATCAGAAGGTCTTGTGGATTCATGACACTTTTCTGGAGTGGTGGACGAACCAGACGGTCATACGGCACCGTATATTCACGTCATAGTTACTTTCATCAAAGATATCCGGATATAAATTGGCCAGAGCAAGATACTCTATGTTCCGTATCATAAACTGGTATTTCTGTAATGCCTCTGATTTATGTTGTTTATTGCATGGATATGTAAAAACAACCAAAATTCAAATAAAAGCGCAGTAATCACACATGTCCCGCCGGTACCAGTAAGCAATCCGTGCGTTTTATTCGGGTTATTCTTATGGATACACGCTCGGAAAAGTAATCGAAAGCATTTTCGGAAAAATGTTTATGCCGGCAATCAAAGGCGGTGTGTGTATTTGTCGTATGCTCGGGGTTGAAGCATGAAGAGAATGAAGGATAATTGCGGGTTAAAAGGGCCGTATCTTTAAATATCGCGTGCATTTTTATGCTTTAAGGTTTTTATACAATCGCCGCAAACATGCGCTGCTGGGCCTTCAAGTGCCTGTGCTCTAGCGCCTCGACCGCTTCCTCATCCGCTTGGAACTTGGAGCGGTCGCCTTGGGACGTGAGCACGCTGTAGTGCAGTCGGCACAGGCCCTTGATCTGGCCGTTTTTGTGGCAATTGGGCAGACGGCAGCGACGCGCTCCGCCATGGAACTTGCACAGGCCCTTGGACTGGGCGGACTTCTGGCACCCAGCCATGCTGCAGCGGCGTCCGCCACCGTGGGCGATGCAGTGGCCGCCTCCTTGGTCACTGATTTGGCATCCAGGTGTTTGGCACCGACGTCCGCCGCCGTGGCCCTTGCACAGTCCTCGCGAGCGGATGCCCTTGGTGCAGTTGGGCACGCGGCAGATGCGCGAAGACGAAATCTTCTTGTTGGCACTTGACATTGACATAGAGTTGTTGGACGGAGGAGTCGTGGCATCGGAAGAGGTCGGACTGGCGTAGCGGCGCTCGTCTAGCGCGATGATCATTTCTCGCTTGGGGGATAACGTGTTTAAATTGTTGATGTACTCGTACGGGATCGGTGGAAGAAGCATGCCTGGATTGTGAACGTGGAGCGGGTGGAGATGATTCGTGTGGTGCTCGTCGATATCTTGGAACACTTCCTGCAGGATCCGGGCATCAATGAGATCGTCATCGTTGAGTGAGTGGCGGACAATGGTCGAGCTTGAGTGCGGCGTCTCATAGCGGAGTACCTCCTGCGCTGGGTTCATGTGCATAGGCATGACTCCAAAGGAAGACGCGGGGACCTCCTCGGATCGTGCCATCCACGGCGTGGCGGCGGATTGAGTGGCGTACGCTCCTCCGTGAGGATGGGGCGTTGGGTTGTAGTACGCATCGTGCGTCGAGCCATAGACGAGCTCGGACGTTGGCTCTTGTGGAGACCAATGGCGCGCAGCGGTAGACTCTGCAGGCCAGTGCATGTTCGGATGCAAGATCTGTTTGGTATACCCGTTCTGCATCATGAGCCAAAGCTGATCTGCTTGTTGGGTGGAACGTTGAAAACTGAGTGCACGTTGAATCCGTTTTCCTTATTTTACCCCTCGTCCCCAGGATCCTGTCGATGTGCGGAGGTCTGTAGAAGGGGACGGGGTGTACAGTAAGAAGCGGATGGGAGGAGCACCAACGTTGACGATCTAAAGCCGGGGCATATGTGAAAAGAAACTCCGCGCTGCACCTACTGAGCGAGTTAGACGTTGCTCCCCCTTCTCCTCCTCCTCTCCCCCCTCCTCCTCATTTTATTGTTGGACTCTTCTCTTTCTCGACTCGTGGCCCTTTTTGACAGAGCGTGGCGTGTGTACTGAATTCCCTCGACTGCTAGCGTTTTTTTATGCACGATAAAGAGCTATGAGCCACAAAAATGGCTTCCTTGGATGTAAAAACCTGCCAGGGAGCGCTGACACCACTGACGCAGTGGATTTTGTTTGCCAGAGAGCCTCAGCTGCACGGCTTTAGGGATAAAATGACTCACAGTTTCGACGTCACCGCATAAGAGCCGTAATTTACGAGGGGATCTTGCTTGCGAACCGTAACTTGCCGAACTTATTCGTTTGTGAACCCGAAAGGGAGCTGGGGGCTACAGTACCGTACAGTGTACCGCCCTCCCCTCAGGACTTCCACCAACTCCCACTGTGTTGAATCAGACAGGACCGTGACTGACTGAAACAACCATGCGATCAGGATCCGATGCAATCCAATGTTCGCTGATCTTTGTTCACGATCACCCCAGATAAAATAGTTGATAGATCAGTTCAACCGACGCATAACAGAGGCTGCGATATGTGGGCCTCTTGGTTCTTTGTTTTCTGGGATTCCCTCGGAAACGTAAAAATTTGGCATTGGCTGAAAACGTCCAATGCGCAAGATTCCACTTTGAAACTACAAATTAGCCTCTTCTTCTCCTTCTCGTCCCTCTCCTCGCCCCCAGTAACTTTTTTTATCTTAGGCACGGCTGATCATCCACTTTATATGGTCGTGAGACCAATCTCTCGTGTGACGCCGCGAAAATCGAACCAAGTTTGTATAGGTATACGCTTTGTCTGGGCATGCGACGTGATTGCCACCATCAACGATAGCGATTACTTTGGGAACAAACGCAGCACTACAGTATCTACAGTATGCTTTTTAAGCGGGATACTGTATATTTGTTTTCAACTGACATTTCGATCCGAATGCATTGCACCTTTCTACAGTATGGTATTGGATTTACAGTTGGTCGAGAGGGGAGAGGGCCGAGGGAGCGGTACCCAAAGGCCATGGAGTAGGAGAAAAGCACAATCACGGGTGAACAAAGTTGCAGACTCGACACCTTTGAGAACACAAACAACACGCTTTTGGTGATGGGCAGCCGGTTTGTTCGTCTGCATATGATTGGGGTGGTTTGGTGGTTTCAAAGAAAGGGCAGGAGGGCGATCACGACAGTGATCACCTGATAGAAACGGCACCCACCAACGGAGGTGCAAAGCCACGACGCACAGCCGGCAGAGAGAGAGAGAGATTGACGACCGCATGGTGGAAGAGTGCAACTGGCCACAAGCAGAGGGGCCGCATGCGACAGCCGCCATAACCCATTGGGCCGTGGAGGAGCGGGTCCCTTTTTGCACCAAGGAAAGTTGCACGTTCTGAGGTCCAACCCAGCAACCGAATCTGTAAACGAGCAGCGCCTTCGGGCAATCGGACAAACCAGATCAGCGAACAGCTACAGTAAAACGGAATGGGTATAGATCGACATCTGCGCGGGAGGAAGGCAACGATCCCATGAACAAACCATCAGCAATCGAGTGCGATGATAGCCGTGAGAATCTACAGTATGAGTGTGTGGCGCTCAGAGCTGCTCAGTCTACGCAGACAAGAGTTAACAGGTGGATGCAGCACCAAAGCTTGGAAGTGTGTCGTGGTAAAGGCCGGATAGGCACTGGATTTACTCCTTGGGGCTCCTTTGCTCTTCTTGCCACTGGTCGCCATTGTATGTGTGCTCTACTGTAAAGTTCTTTATTTAACGAGCCACTGACTTCGCTGGACACTGAACCCGTGAGAAATGTATCGGTAATTAACATTGGCTGGGCTTTGTGTTGGAGCCATTCGCCTTTACACCATGATTATGTTTTTTGCGCCGTGGCTCTTTTCGCTTCTGTTTTTCTCTCCCCTCCCCTCCTCCGCTTGCTTGCAGGAGGGGAGGGGAGCGCGCGCGTAGAAGACGAGTGCGAAATGGAGACGGAAGAAGGCAGTGAACTTTGATATCCAGGATAGCACTGGAGTGCGTTGGCTCCTCTATGGAAACCGGCTTACACCTTACCAAGAAAAATCCAATCGAAATTCTTGGCGAGGATTCAGCACGCATAGCGTACAATCTGGATCTAGACGCACAGTCAGCGCGACCTGATGAACCCAATGTACCCATCGCGCTGTAATGGGGGTCCGTGTCATTGCCACGAAATCTCGGGGGGAGGTCTTGACAGCGCTCAGATGGTGAAGCTTGAACGCATGTGAAGCGCTCAGATCTTCCTTCTCAATTCAGATGGTGGACCGCTCCCGCTCGATTTGCTGGGAGACTTCGCATTGTGACAGGCCGGTCAGAGATGCTCTCAGTCATTTTCTCGCTTTCTCTAAGTCTTTCTTCGGTGGTCGTCGTTGATCGCCTGCTCCTCCTTGCGTTGGAGCAGGTGAGAGAAATGATCTTGTTGATGCAACTGTGGACGATAATAAAGCCATCTCAATCGGACGAAAGGACATTGATGGGCATGACTCCGCCTGTCCGAATGTTCCATCACCGTGTCTAGTTCGCCATACATATAGCTGAACTCAAACTGAGCTTCAACAGCGCATTGATTTCCTGATAATCCACGCGCCCTGCTCTAGTGGTTCATTACTTTGCCCACACGGACAAACAGCCTCCCAGTCTTGTCAGGTGGGCTTTGACCATCGTCTTGTTTCGCGCCGTACGTGCTTTGAAGCTGGATCGATCTTCTCTCCGTCAGCAACAGAACGCGTCAAGAAGAGTGCGGAACGGGATCAACTCGATTTCTCAAGAGTGCGCGCTTTTGGTGCCTGGTCTCACTGTCTATTTGAGAGGCAGGGAAGACGCTCAAATGCTCAGCCAAGCCCAGCTAATTATAAAGCCGCTTGCTTCATCAATTATCGATCCCATAGCGAAAACCACAACTGAATTCGACAAGCATTTCCCACGCGAAGAGCTCGGTGTCTGGGTCAAGTATTGCCGTGATGGAGGAAGAGCAAGTGCGACCGCTAGACGCAAGTGATGTCGATACTCCAAGAGGCGAATCGGCCAAGCATGAAGTGTGCCGTCTTCGACTCCTCTTAGCTGCTCATGCTCAAACCTCGTCTCCGTCAACGCGGCTGGACAGTGGGACCGGATACAAAACAGCAGCTTATGACGAGCAAGAGTACAACCAAGCTCAGGGAGATCCAGGAGTGGCCCCGGGTCTGCAAGATTACCTGGTCGCACGTTTCCAAGCTGCTGACATGGCTTCTTGAGTGTCTCGGAGTTCACAGACTTCTTGCAGAGTCGCCTGTCCCTGGGACTGTCGTACGAAGAAGTCGACGCACTGTTGGCCCAAACGCAAGAGCTGTACGACGGAGGTGACGGATGCGTTTCCTGGGGGAAATTCGTCGAGCTGGCACCGCAATGGCTCAAGAGCCTGACGCATGAGCAGTCAGCGGACCCGTCTGAGACCGACTGGTGTTGCTGCACTTCACCCGAAGGCACGCAATACTAATACAACAAACGCACGCAAGAGTCGGCTTGGATTCAAGCGTGACTGGGGAAGCCCAAGCAGATTATAAACGCCGTAATCAAGCAGCTGCTATGGAAGACGCCGTCTTGCGTCTGTCCCTGACACTTGTGTGTCCTTCCCTGATGTTATGTATGTCAAACAGTTGCTGAGGCACATGCATCCCCGTGATATTGTCGAATACACTAACGAAAAAATACCCGATGGTCCATCATCAATATTTCCTACATCATTCAAAACAACCCAATGGACGGAAGCAACAAAGGATAAGTTCATCGGAAACAAATTGCACCTACCAGCACCACTAAACGTTGATTCCAATACACGGCCCCAATTGTTGAGTTACCATCAATTACACTTCCTCTTTTTCGTCCTCTTCTCCTGATTTGTCTTCATTTTCGCCAGACTCCTCGTCGGACTCCTCCTCTGAATCGCTTTCTTCTTCCGACTCGCTTTCCTCGTCCTCTTCGTCGTCAAAGGCAAGTTTTTGCTTTACATCCTGATCCTGCTTTTGCATCCGATCAACAGCAGCAGACTTGCTTTTACGAGAAGAAACGACACGTTTCTCGACAACCGTCACTTCGTTGTCGCTCTCTTCGTCGTCGCTCTCTTCCGAAGATGAAGAATACCGCGAAGATCGGCGCTGACTTGCCCTGCGTTTGCGCTCTTTCTTTCGGCGCTCCTTCTGGGCAACAAGTGCATCAAGCAAAACTTGACGCCGCTCCTTGATATTGGTGCGAGTCCACTCTAGATCGTCCACCAGAAATTTGCTGGCTGAACTATTCGGGTCGTCGCCATCTTCCATGGCGTCATCACAATGCTCCGACGTTGTCACCTGGTCCAAGCTGGCCTTAATGCGCTTTTTAAAGGCATCCAGGCTGCGCACAAGACCCTTCTGTTCGCTGAAACATGTCTCCTTGATTTTTTTCAGCAGAGATTTGAAAAGCGCAGTCGACCGTTTATCATGAGCTGAAATATCCACAAGAATAAGGATTTTCATGAGAGCTTTGTGCCTACCACTGACATCAAAGGATTCTGATTCCGATGCTAGCTCCTCCAGAGCAAGAATCTCCATGCAAAGTTGCACTCCGATCCGATTATGGTGAGCACATTCCTTGTTCTGGAGCTTTTTCTTCTGAGATGTGTTTTCTTGTTGCTGCTCCGACTCTGGGCTTTGTTCATCATGGTGCAGCAGATGGAGCACATATTTGGTGCACGTGACAATATCCATAACCGGCGTTGTATCATCATCAAAAGCTTCCGTCGTCATGAGTTGGTGAATCACACGAACCAAAGCCTCTTCAAATAGTGCGCAATTACGAACAGATGATGACACAAAAGTTGGGAAAAAGACGCTCAGCAATTGGAGCGTTCGGGATTGGTAACCATGCTCACTTTGTAGCTGCACATTCTGAAGCCGAGGATTGAAATATGTCTCCAATAGAATCGCCAAAACATCAACATTGTGAAGGCGACTTGTGAGAAAAAGCTTTCCAAAACCTTGAACAATCGTAGCTTGCATCTCCAAGTCTTTTTCTTCCTTCGCAATCGTCTTCGCGAGCTCAAGATACACCTTTTCCAGAGTCAACTCTTCATCTGCAACTGTGGGTGCGTCATCACCACCACCATGTTCATCTTCAGTTTCTGTCGATTTGCTGGGTACAATCAGTTGAGGCTTCAGCGAGGGGAAGCGTAAAGTCATGTCGAAGATAGCCGTAATACAGTTTTGCTTCACATCTCGGTCTTCTTCTACGTTGTTTAAAGCACGCCAAAACACGATTAAGTGGCGTTCCGCAACTTGCTGATCCATGAGAGAGTACAGGCCCAAACACTCCATGCCTGCTTCTCGGATCGCTGGAACATCACCTTCAATAGCGGGTAGAATATACCGACCGACACCTGCAACAATTGGATTGCTCAGAGTGGCACTCGTTAACTTCAATAGCTGGGCCACCAGCTCAAGACCTCGCAACCAGCGAAGCACTTGTGGGTCCTGAAGCTGTTTTTCCAAAGCCATCATTTCAGAATGAAGTTCCGCATATTCTGTGGATTCAAATGCGAGTTTGTCCAGCTGCTCTTCCAGCTCTTCAAATCGTCTCGTGGCTTCATCGTATTCCTCTTCTGTCATCTTGTTTGTCTTCTCAGAAATGGTTTCATCTTCTTCAAGAGGGTCATAAACGTCGGCCATGATTTCAGCAACAAGGTGAAGAAATTCATGCTCTGAGCTTCCGGTGTGAATGCAAGCCAACAACTCCATCATATTCGGGATCAACTGCGAATCAGTTTCAACATCCCGAAGCATTTTTTCTGCAAATCAATGGCATAGATTAATATGACACTCGTAGAATGGACATTGCAAGCAATGATAGCACTTACGCAAACACTCAAGAAGCTTTCGTCGACCGTATTCATCTTGGAAATCCAGCAGTTGCCCCAAAGCCAAAAGCTGCTGTGCAATGAAAATCATATCTGAGCCAATGGAACATGTTGCTACTAGAAGTTTGCAAAAGTCCGTGATGTTGGGTAGCAGCGTCCCAATTTTTTCGACATCCTTGTACACATTTTGGTAAAAATGGCATTGCTCTTTCCAGTAAAAAACACTCTCCGCATCGCAAATTTCATCATTGGCTGACAAAACTTCAAGGGCGTTGTACGGTTCAACGTCTTGGTTCAGTGTGTTGTTTTCTGAACGATGCTGCAGAATTAGTTTGCATACTCGCGATCCCAGTGCCGGGAACTGCTCGATGTCGATTGCCTTCAGAAGCGTGATCGGTGAGTTGTCGCAAGCTGGAAGCCAACTCTTGAGCAGCATTTTTTCGCACGCACGTCTCACGACTGGGGAGCGATCCTGCAGACCTTGATCCAGCAAGTATGCCCGGTCATTCACAGGAATGATTTTCATGTCAAGGTGTTCATCAAGCGATTCAAGCGCCGCGTGACGCACATCATCACTAGCATCACGAATTCGGATCAACATGTCTCGGTACGTTGCAGGTGTGATTGCAATGCTCCGAAGGGCTGCTTTGCGGACATCCCTGTAAAGGCAACGAAAGTACACATAAGTTGTATCCTTCATTTTTCGTGCAAGCATGGCACGTACTTGGAGGGATCTGAGACCATGAGTCGCAATAGCTCAGCCATCACTGGGTCCTTTGCATTCGGGTCCGGATCCTGCATCCGCTTCAATGCATACACACTCTGCACTCGAATCGAAGCCAGCTTGTCGTTCGCACGGGCAAGCATAGCCTTGCGCAGTTTACCGAACACTTCCTGCCTGTAAGCACGCACATACTATTATTGTTTGGTCCAATGCCACATCACGGAATAAAGGGAACGTACTCAATGTACTCCAGCGTGTTGAGTACGATCTGCAGCATTTGGCACGCACGCAGTCGAACATTCTTGTCCTCGGCCTTGGTGGCTTCCAAGAGCTTTGCCAGCATTTCCACGCGCAGCTCGCTGAGGCTGCGCTCCACGGGTTGCTCTTGCGTGTCCGATTCTTCCTCTTCGGTTGCGTCTTCGCCGCTATCGTCGTTTTTCTTTTTCTTGCCTTTCTTCTTCTTGGGTGTCGGCGACTTCTTGGTCTTCTTCTTCTTCTCGTCGGCCGGTTCGGCCTGCAGGAAGAGCGCGATCAGCGACGCGAACGCATGCAGCACGACCTGCGGCACGCGCGGCGACGCTAACACGCGCGTGGTTGCGAGCCAGAGTTCGCTGAGAAACTGGTCCCAGACTTCCTCCACGACGTCGTCATTCTCGCCCACGTGGGTCACGAACAGCTTGCGCAGGCGTCGCACGGCGGGCGCTAGCATGCGCTGAGTCTGCACATCGTCCGTCTGGCCCACGGCGCGGGCCTGCTGCGCGTCCATGTCCAGCGCCAGCATCTGTACATCGTGCCAGATCTCGCGCAGCCACTCGGCCTCCATGGTTCAAATGCCCTTCGCGCGCACTCACTCGATGGGGAAACAAGGAGTGATGGTCCTGTCTTTCCCAATTCAAGTATACCGCGATTCAACACTAGATGCAATTCATTTTAGCAGCCCGAGTACCGTGGTGTCAGCTTGTAAGGTCCATGCCGCGAAACGACGCGGTCGAAGAGCTCAATCGAGTGATTCGAGAGCGATGCTGCCGCCACAGACGTCGCTGGTCAAGTACAACAGCCCGATCCTGGTCAACACGACCAAGGAGCGCACACTCAAGGGCAAGAAGCAACAGCAGAATGGAGGCAGCTCAAAGAGCAACCAGCCACCCGAGATGGTCAAGCCCACGGTGTTCACCGGCAGCCACACCCAGAGCACGTCACAGACCGAGGACATTCTCAACTCAATCCTCCCGCCCAAAGAATGGACCGAAGACGCACAGCTCTGGGTGCAGTACGTGTCCAGCACACCTGCCACACGACTAGATGTCGTCAATCTGCAGGTATGTATGCAAGGGATACTTGTCGGTCGTGGTTAATATGGGGCGGAGCTCATAGCGCAACTGTCGAGTAGGAGCAATTGGATATGCGGCTGCAGCAGCGCCAAGCGCGTGAGACTGGCATTTGTCCCGTCCGAGAAGAGCTCTATGCGCAGTGCTTTGGTGCGTGGTCACATGTCCTTTCGAGCCGTTCGCAATAGATCAGCTGACGCCTGCTGCAATTTTACTCTAGACGAGCTCATTCGACAGATCACGATCAACTGCTCGGAGCGCGGGCTGCTGCTGCTGCGCGTGCGGGACGAAGCGCGGATGACCATCGCGGCGTACCAGACACTGTACGAGTCCAGCATCGCGTTCGGCATGCGCAAGGCGCTCATGGCGGAGCAGCGCAAGATGGAGGCTGAGCAGCGCATCCGACAGCTGGACTCGGAGCAGAAAGAGCTGAGCGCACAGATCGAGGAGCTCGCGACGCGCTGCGAGGCCGTGATGCGGCGCGAAGAGGAGCGCAAGGTGCAGGATGAGAAGAAGCACCACGAGGAAGTCGACGTGCTGCGCAAAAACAACGACCTGCTCAAGAACAGTCTCGAGTCGCTGCTGGCGGCTCCGAAATAAACCAATCGAGGCGTTTTGTGGCCTTTGGTGTTGTCCTCATGGTAATCAGGTGACTGCTGCGACCAGGCACCATGAGTTGCATGGACAGAGACAGAGAGACGCACAACGAGCGGATTGGAAGGCGGGAGAACTCATTCGTCGTAGTCAGAAAAGCCGCCACACATCGTTTTCAATTACGTGAGAACGGGGAAGAAGGATAGGATAAGACCTAGATATAAGAAACCGCTTACGCCGACTTCTTCTTGAGCTTCTCGAGGAGCACCTTCTTCACGATCTTCTGTTCTTCGATGAGGAAGGCACGCACGATACGCTGGCGCACGCAGTGAGCGCAACGCGAGCCGCCGTAGGCACGGGCGACAGTGCGGTGGGTCTTGCTCACGTTCTTGAACTCCTTCGAGCCAAGGTGCTTGATCTGTTATGACATCATCGCGTCAGTTCCCGATGCGCACCAATGCAGCATTGACAGGCGAGTAGTACGTACGCCCTTCAGCGACTGCTTGCAGTCACCGCACTTGGGGCCGGCAGCACGCTTCTTGCGGTACTGGGCGACAAGCTTGCCACCTAGATTCGGTCATCATCATCATGGCAATTAGCATTCCAGTTCGTGCATCTTATTCGCCTGTATCCATCCAATTGATCGCGTATGGGGGAGATGAGAGGAGAGGAAGCCAGCCAGCTAGACGTCGCAATCGGAAGGCCGTATCGATCGAACGGTCATGATGCTGCTGCTGTCCTGCTATTGCTGCTACGCCTGTCTAGTCGCGCGCCTTATTGCCAGCATTGGCCAATATCCGGTCGGATCCTGTGTTTTGGTCTCTCTCTCATCTTCCCGCGATCCGTTGGCGGCGTGCGAGGGCTCATTGCGTGCGCCACGTACCAGGCGTCTTCACGGCCGTGATGGCGTTGGACTTGGTGGCGTACGAGTGACGGCGGCGGTAGGTCACACGGACGTTCTTGACCATTCTTTCCTGTTTGTTTCTTCTTCCGTTGCAGAGGCGAATGAAGTCCCAGGCTTGCGCGGCCCCCAAACGCAAAGGCCCAAGGCCAATCGTTTGGGCTGGCCCTCCCTAGCGGAATCGATAAAACCCTCGGATAATGAATATTTGAGGCCAAACACGTAATTACGAGCCGTAAAAAGACCACAAAAACGAGAGTGGTACACTGTACCACATACCACAATGGCTCCACTATCCATGAGCATCATGGCGTTGGAAGGAGCCTTGTTGGAGTCCAGTGGCCATACCAGCAGCTGCCACTGCTGTGCTGATAGTATGGTGACCAGAGTACCTCAAGCGGCATCCCACGCACCATCGCGTCAGTAGCAAGCGCCCAATGTACAGCCCGACAGGCGAGTAAAGTCGTCATGATTGCATGTAATAAGCGACATCTATGATATTTACGAATCTACTATGGAACTCCTCCGACAAATGCACCGCCACGCGACACAGACAACAGATCTACCAGCACGGCTTCTTGGTGGTCGAGACGGAAGGCGTGGCCGTGGTCGTGGCTGGCGCCGTCGTGGTCGTCGTGGT